>BQNB010183036.1:0-12440 GCA_026074375.1 Tanacetum coccineum | reverse complement strand
GAAATACCTGAAAAGGAACGATTAAGTACCTATTTTGGGCATAAATGCACGATTTAGGGGGTTAAACGACCCCAAAAAAGGGTATAAAATGACACCTTATCAGTATATATCATTATCCCACCGATTTTACGCCAGGTGTAGTTGTCTTTGTCTTTGATTTATAGGTTATATTTGATGAGAAGAAGCCCGGAATTTCTTAGGAAGTTTCTTGATGATGACTCTTAGATGATGATTTAGCCAGTTTTCGCATGTTTCTTTTCCATTATTAAGCAAACCAATGGAGTACTAGTTTCTTTTACTTGTTTTCTTTTCCCTTTATTCATTTTATGGGTACTTTTAAGAACATTAGAGAAAATTTTCATCTTAAGTGTAGGGGAAATAAACCTTAGAAACTATTCCTTCAATTGCCATTTCCTTTGTCCTTAAAATGATGAGTAATATATCAAAAAATAACATATACGGTAATTTAACCAAAATTTTTAAAAAATGCACATACCGATGAAAACCGAGTATTATTAGCGTCTCTGGATAGGAATTTGTATGACTAGCACAAAAACCCTCAAAATTCCACCCCAAAAATGTGAGGTTCACCTTAAGATCTATAGAAATTCGGGTATCCATTTTTGATACCCAAGATAATTTTACCTTTAGCTTTTTTAAGTTAAGGAGTGAGCAATCATGTGTATCTATTCCATCGTTATGGATGTGTATATGTGGTTTCGTCGCCTCTTTTGGAGCATTGGTATCGCTTTAAAATTATATGAGTGTACCGGTAGTGTATTAAAGTCTAGAACTTGTTTTTGTGATGCATCCGAAGACCGCATAGTGAGAATTAGGATTTGCTAAATGATAAGAGGCACTAGGATAACCCATGTTTTAAACTTGTAATTGTTATGATGGTCACCTCGATCATATAATTATCCCACACCCTTTCCATGCACTTATTTTAAGTGCAGGATACCCCTAGTACACCCCTCCGAGCCTATCCTTTTCACGGTTCTCGTAATTTTTTGGTTAATCCAGACTATTAATGAAGAGCATTGTTACCCTTGAACTAATTGTTACACCCAAATCGCCTTAGCCAACGTTGTATGTACTCGATTTTAGTACATTATTGTTTTAACCCAAGTTAATTATTTGAGTACACAGTTGCTAAGTCCTTATCCTTATAAATACAGTTTTGGGACGATTGGGATTCATGGTAGTATTTATTTTGCGGAAGATAGGGAAGAAAAGTTAAATTATTACCCCTATATTTGTTCGATAGTCATGTTATGTTGATCCACCTCAATTCAGGTCATTAGTTAGATTGTAATTATGAGTTAGCAAAAACTCAAGTGTAGGGGTGTGTTTATAAACCCCAAGTGATGTATTATGATTATTCAAAAAAAGAAAAGAAAAAGAAAAGAGATTAATGTAGAGTTTTGTAGAGTAGCAACCCAATTAACGTGTATTCTTGTAAGTAATTAACTAACCACTTCACCCCAAATTCACCCAAAAAGTCACCCCCAAATATATCCCATCAGTTTCCGTTTCCATTAATGTTATCTTACACCTACACATCACAACCCTTTAAAAGACCTCTTTGATAGTAATTTCTAGTACTTGCGCCTACCGGTGGATGTTTGATCCTTTACCAAGCATATGGTAATTTATATGCTATGACAGGTAATGAGTGTTAATTTTTCATTTCCCATATCGTTATAATTCATTATACATCTGGGAGAAAGAGAGAATCCAAACACTTATGTGAGGTGCTAGTAGATGTTTTTCGTGCATTTAATTACGAGGTCTAGAAGGTTATGTCGTAAACTGCTTTTAAAGAGTAGGTTAAATGCCTCCAATATTGCTATTGTCTAGGTAGAAAAGCCCATTTGCATGAGGACAAGCAAATCCCAAGTGAGGGGTATTTGATGAGGTGTCATTTTATACATTTTTCCGGAGTCATTAGACCCCCTAAATCATGCAAATATGCCCAGATTATGTGCTTAATCATTTGTTTTTGTGTTTTTAGCATTAAGATGGCTTTTGGAGGAATACACATGACTTGGGATCATTTGGAAAAGAAACGGACAAGACTACGACTCTACACCAAATCTCTTGAAGAAATATGCATTCAGACGGTGGAGACGGCGTTACGATTTCTTGCGATGCCGTCTGGATTTGCAAGCGACGGCGTCAGAACTCTTGTGATGGCGTCAGAATGTAGCCGACCTAAAGAAACCCTAAAAGATTCGGCGTCACAAGATAAAGAAGACTATTCTACTTGCGCGCGAAGTATCAGATATTGTTTTTATCATAACTTCTTCATACGAACTCGGATTCTGACGATTCAACAGCCCACACGATTGCAGCGAGAAAATATAAAACTTGGTGAAAAATGACGCCACGACAGCATTGGGATTTTTGGTGACGACGTTGGGAATGCCGACCTAGGGTTTGCCTATATATACAGCCTCATAAACTCGTTTTTGTAAGCCCCCAACCTTAAGTCCGATTCTATGGTTTGGGTAGGTATTTTTCCAGCAACTTATAAGGTCTAATTCAATCTATAAACATCTTGTAATGGTTTGATTATCACTTATATCTTAATTCATGTCTTCAATTCCTTTTGTTGATTATGATTTCTCTTGTTTAAGTATGCTTGGCTAATTCATCTAGTATTTATTTGGGAATGCATGAAACTTGTCATCGATTGATTATATCTTATTGTTTTCTTATTGAGATTGTGGATCTTCCATATTCACCAATTAAGGCGTAACAGATTCAATGAGTATAATTGATTATAGTTTATAATTTTTGTTTCCTATTGCTTCTTGTTGATGGATGTGCGCGTTAGGCTCTAGAAAACTAGGCGTAAAATATTACATTGGCATAAACGTCTAAGGAAACGTGATTGTGTAGAAAGGATACCATCGGTAACAGTCTTCATACTACCTTACCCCTAATATGGTTGATCCCTCTTAAGTGTTTTAATGCTTGTAATATACTCTTTGGGGCCTTGTAATAGTCTTCATACTACCTTACTTGTGCGTTGCCTTAACATAATATTGCATAGATGGCGGGTTAGTACAATTCGTTTATGAATTAGAAAATACTTACATAGATCATCACAAGAGTGACAAAGTAATGGGTAGAATTGGATAGATAGCAAGGAGTAGTACATCCCAGGTGAATACACTTCGTTGTACAATTGTTTTCTAGTTTATTTTATTTCTTGCAATTAGAGTAGTCATCAGCTAAATCAAAACCCCTTTCAAACCCGAGATTTAAATTGATTTCATAAAATATAAAAATACAAAAATAATCTTCCTTTAACCCCTAAACCTTAGTGAACATTCGATCCTACCTTCACAGTGCTATTCCCTTAGAGAACGATAACAACCCCCGAGTCTTACCTTAATACACTACAACGGTTAGGTGCTTTGCTTAGGGAGTTGTAAAACTTCTTGTGAAGTCCTTACAATGACCGCACATCAATCTCATGACCATCAATCAAGATACATAGTCAATATGTATTATTCGACTTGTTTGGATGAGCAAAAGTGAATATAGGAGTGTTTGGGTTAACTCGTAGGTTTTTGTTTTTAGAGTCGAGTTAGCCGCAACCCCACATTTGTTGCATATAGGCACACACTAGGCACAATATTGTTGCTTATAATTCAAGATTCACAACAATAAAATCATGTCTTATTTTTATAAGTAACAATGCTACATAAAACTGCTGACGATCACAAAAATACTAGAAGTTGTATTCCGAAAATTTCCAACGAATATAACGCACCCCTAAAACATATGTTTGAATTTTTTGAAAATCATTACATTCATGAGGGTCGGGTGGTTTATCAAGGTTTTTATGACTTGGTCTATGTCAAATCCATGTTTAGGCATATTGGGTTTTAGTTTCTGCTTGAAATAAATGAGCAAATCGTTCCTCGTTTCATTCTTGAGTTCTATAGTTAATACCGTGTCAATTACACTCTCAAAGTTCACACAACCTAAGAGAACATATAACAAGGATTTAGAATGTGAGATAGTTATGGTTAAGATGCCTAAGAGCATGGCATGGTTAGATGATAAACCCATAGGTGATCTAGATACGATGGAGGATAAGGCGAAAAATCCAAGCCCACAAAGTACCCCACAGGTCCTCCCATCATTTGAGGTATACACATCGCCCGTGACTCACCCGGAAGATGTAGAAAAGACTATAGGAATCCCAATGGAGGTAGAACCTTTAGACCACATAAAACTAGAGGATCTAGTCTTAAATACAATACTCATGACCTCTTTCTTAGTTCTAAGGGATTTCCTAGTGTTGATGAACAAAAGCCTCAACTTTTACCCATTTTTTCACCCTTATATGTAAATCTAGGAGTACCAATAGCGGAACCGCCCACCCACAACCCATATATCCAGGTATTTTAGGATGAAGTAGTAAAAACCCTTTGACCATTTCACACACCAGCTCCTTCACCTCACAATGGCATACTTCCAATCAAAATGTATGTACACTAAAAACCACCACCCACCGCCAAACCTCAAGTGTAGGGGAGACCCACCTTTTGCACGTCAAATAAGCATAGAGTCAGGCTCGTGACTCGAACAAAAACAAGCGCTTATTGGAAGGCAACCCAATCTTTTATTTTCTTGCATATTAGGTGTGTCTTGTGTGTCTTGTGTATCTTGTGTGTTTGTTTTGAATCATATGATTGTGTTAATTATTCTTGTGGTTTTTGCAGTAAATTTTACAGGAAATAACTAATGGGAACTTACGTACAGGGATTTTTGAAGAAAAGAAAAAAAAATCTTCCTTACAGACCCTGGAGACGACGTCAGGATTAATCCTGACGGCATCGCCAGGACTGCTACAGGAAAATTTGATTTTTAATTAATTTTTGAGAAATTAATCTTGTATAATTTCTGGAATTTGTAATTTTCCTAAAACCTGCAGAAAACCACAATTACATTAACACATTCATCCTATCTTTATTGCTTTCATAGAGTCTAAACATAGTTAATGAGGTTGTATTTATCATTCACCCGTGGATTTTACGCTTGGTGTAGTTGTCTTTGTCTTTGATTACAGGTTATATTTGACAAGAAGAAGCTTGGAAGATCTTAGGATGTTTTCATTAGATGATTCTTGGAGGACGATTTAACCAGTTATCGCATGTTTCTTCTCCATTATTGGATCAAACCATGGGAAGACAGTATTCTTTTTTTTTTTTTTTTTTTTTTTTTTTTTTTTTTTTTTTTAATTTTTTTTTTATTTTTTTTTTTTATTTTTTTTATTTTTTATTTTTATTTTTTTTTTTTTTTTTTTTTTTTTTTTTTTTTTTTTTTTTTTTTATTTATTTTTTTCTTTTTTTTTTTTTTTGGTTTTTTTTTTTTCTTTTTTTTTTTCTTTTTTTTTTTTATTTCCTTGTTTATTTTCCCTTTTTATTCATTTTATGGGTACTTTTATAGAACATTGTGGAACAAAGTTTAAAACAACTTAAGTGTAGCGGGAAATAAGCCATTAGAAACTATTCTTTATATTTTTTTCCATTATGCTTGTGTCTAAAATAATGAGTAATATACGAAACATAAGGCAAAAAATGGTAAATATTTTAAAAACAAATTTTAAAATTTTTTTATGACACAAGCCAATGGAAAATCTCGAGTATTAATAGTGTCCTCATGGATAGAATGTATAATGACTACACTAAAACCCTCCATAATTCACCTCACAAAATGGTGAGGTTCGCCTTTAGATCTATATGAATTACGAGTATTCATTATTGAATAACCCAAGATAGTTTATACCTTTAGCTTTCTCGAGTTAAAGAGTGAGCAGTCATATGTGTCTATCGTCGTTATGGATGTGTATGTGTGGTCTTTGGCCTTTTCTGGAGCATTGAGATCGGTATTAAATTATATGAGTGTAACCGGTAGTTATAAAGAATTCTAAAACTTGTGATTGGTGATGCACTCCCGAGACCGCATAGTGGAGTATTAGATTTTCTAGATAAGAGGCGTTAGGATTAACTCATGTTTTAAACATGTAATTGTTATGATGGTCACACCAATCATATAACTATCCCACATCCTTGCCATGCACTCATTTTTAATGCAGGATACCCCTAGTACAACCCTCCGAGTCTATCCTTTTTCAATCTCGGCTCTCTAATTTTCTAGTTAAGCTGGGACTATTAATGGAGACAGTGTCACTAACCCTTAAAAAACCAATCGTTACACCCAAATCGCCCTTAGCCTACCTTGTATGTACGCAACCCATTAGTACATTAATGTTTTAAACCCAAGTTCATTAATTTGAGTACATGGATGCTAAGATCCTTATCCTTGTAAAACTGTTATGGATGATTGGAATTCATGTTAGTATTCATCTTAGAAGCAATTGAGAAGAATAATTTATTACCCTATAGAGCTTCAATAAGCTCCATGCCTATGTTGATTCCACTCAAATTGGGTCCATATATTTAGATCTGTATAAATAATCGAGTATGCAAAAATTAAGTGTAAGGGGTGTATCATAAGACCTCATGAATGTATTATAGTTAAGCAATGGCAGAGAGCAAAAGTAACGAAAAAAATGAGAAAAAGAAAAGAAAAGAATCGAAAAAATATATATAAAAAAGTGAAAAAAAATGTTACAGGCTGCTATTGTCATTATGACGTATGTTATATTAGAGTCAAGAAAAAAAAAAGAAAAAGATTAGTGTAGAGTTTTGTAGAGTTTGTATTTTTTTTTTGAGTCTTTGGCTTAGCAACCAAACCAACGTGTATTCATATAAATAGTTAGCTAACCATTCCACTCCAAATTCACCTAAAGTCACCACCTAAATATATCCCATCCATTTCCATTTTTTGTCAATGTTATCTTACACCTACACCCCATAACCCCTTTAAAAGACCTCTTTGATAGTAATGAATAATGCTTGCGCCTAGCGGTGGAGGTTTGATCCTTTACCAAGCCTATGGTAATTTATATGCTATGACAGGTAATGAGTGTTGATTTTTCGTTTCCCCATAGTTGTTATAATTTATTATACTCCCGAGAGAAAGAGAGAATCTCAAACACTTATGTGAGGTGCTAGTATATACTTTTCGTGCTTTTAATTACGAGGTCTAGAAGGTTGTGTTGTAAAATGCTTTTAAAGAGTATGTTAAATGACTCTAAATTGCTTATTGATGGACAGCGACACTCAAGCTAGAAACCCGATTTGCTTGAGGACAAGCAAATCCCCAAAGGTAGGAGTAAATGAATGAGGTGTCATTTTATACACTATTTTGGGTCCATTTAACCCTATAATCATGCAAATATTCCAGATTACATGCTTCATTGTTTTTTTTAGGTTTTTAGCACTTGGATGGCATTTGGAGGAAATACACGTGACTTGGGTTCATTTGGAGAAGAAAAGGACAAGATTACGGACCTACACCAAATCTCTTGAAGATTTATTCATGCAGTGCGTGGAGACGGTGTCACAGGCATAAAGCGACACCGTCGTGATCTATCTGGTCACGGCGTCAGGAATCTCGCGACGGCGTCAGGACGTAGCCGACCTAAAGAAACCCTAGAAGATTTTGTGTCACGAGATTGAGAAGATCATTTCACTTGCGAGCGAAGTACCAGATATTGTTTTGGTCATAACTCCTTCATACGAACTCGGATTTCGATGATTCAATAGCCCACGCGATCGCAACGAGAAAATATACAATTATGTAGAAAATGACGCTGCGATGGCGTCGCGAATTTTGGCGACGGTGTCGGGAAGGTCAGTTTAGGGTTTGCCTATGTTAGCCTCAAAATATTGAGTCGAACATGAAGTTCGTTCATTATGTATTTAAGTCTCGGTCAATCAATTAGTTAACGTTGTAATAGGAAAGTATCAGGAATCGGGCTCGATAGTTAATCTAATATTGTATATGTTTCGGGTTTAATCCCAAGCAAAACCCGAGCCCGGGTCCTAGTCAAATATCCCGCATGTCACTTTAAAGTGTCGGGGTATATATACCTTTTCCTCTTTGGAAAAGGTAAGAAGAGTTACTTTAATATATCTTTCCCTCATTTCCTTTTCTATATTCTCTCTCAACTCTCTCTCTTGTTTTCTCTCTCTAAAACCTTCATTTCTTCTTCTCTTTTCTTCTTCGATTCGTGTTGTATGATATGAAGTGAAGTGTTATACGGGATCCTACAATTGGTATCAGAGCTATAGTGGATTTGTGTATGATTCTTGTGGCTAAACAAGATCAAATTCATTAGAGTTTAGTAAGTAACTTTATTGTTCTTTTGTCAAAAAGTCCTAACCCATTTATGTGCTTAGATGTGTTTATGTTTATGTGTTTAAGCAAGATCTAGGCATAAGGTAACTAGTTGTGCAAGAAAAATCAAGTTAAAAGGTCATAAAGGGTTTGATTTTGGTGATTTTGTGTGAAAAATACGTATTTTGCTCGAAGAGAAATATGCAGGTATGAATCAAGCGAAATATGTTTGAAGGAAGCGGAATATGTTTTTGAATGAAGCGAAACATGTTTCAAGCGAAATATGACAACTTTGAAGCGAAATATGTCATTTTAAAGCGAAATATGACAGTTTGAGTAATCAAGCGAAATATGACAAGTCTAAGCGAAATATGCAAGTTAGAAGCGAAATATGCAAGCCCCAAGCGAAATATGCAAAATTCCAAGCGAAACATGCAATTTCCAAACAGGTGAATTAAGCAGGTGAATTAAACCAGCGATTTAAGCCAGCGGTTTACCTCTAATCCAGCGATTTAACACACTGATCCAGCGATTTAACACACTGATTCACCACTTGGATTTTTTCCAACATTGCATTTTATCCTCGGACTTTGAACTTTAATCGACACTTAACCAATAGCAACAAACATCAACCTAAACCATACACAAGCTCTTAAAAGACAATCAATTCACAACAAACAAACCTTAAACACAATCAATTACTCATTCACGATTTTCTATTGATTTTGTAAAATCCCGTTAACTTCTTATCGGTTTTAATCATAGACTTGTAAAATCCGGTGAACGATAATTGTAATCAAAAACCACAACCTCAATCACATTACATCCACTAAAGATCCAACAACTTTCATTCACGACTATCATAATTCATAACCATTTCATTCATGCTAAGTCTACACCAGTCAATACATCCGTCAACAGATATCAAAATGCATACGCAATATCATGGCATCTGGATCAAAAGATCGTCCACCAATGCTTGGACAGGAAGATATTCACAATGGTATCAAATTTTCTACGGTACTTGTGACCGAAAACAAATTCGAGACTGAGAAAAACATAACTAACAGTTCCCTAACGGCCATCTACTGTACTAGTTCAACAGTTGCTGCAGACGGAAGTAATCCTCAATACAACCGACATACAACAATTGAAACAGTATTAAACATGACTCCAGAGAACAAAGAACACTTTCTTCTAAAAAGAATCAATTTATCTTGCTTTTAACTGGTATATGGAGGATGATATCTATTACCACGTTGATGCTTGTAAAACAAATCGAATGAAGAATGTGATAGCCATTGAAAGGCTACACAGGTGAATCATAAAAACGTACAAGATGTAAAGACCAATCTGTTTCTGGAATTGGGAAGTTTACTTCTCGAGATGGAGAATCAATAGAGTCATATTACTCACGGTTTTATAAACTGATGAATGAGTTGACAAGGAACAACTTGCAAGTTACTACAATGCAAGTGAACGTTCAATTTCTTCAACAACTTCAACCAGAATGGTCAAGATTTGTGACGGTTGTCAAGCAATCAAAAGAAATAGACACCCCAATCGCTATCACTTACTTTTGACATTCTGAAGCAGTATCAAAATGAAGTCAATGATATCCGTGCTGAGAGAATAGCCAAAAGTGCAAATCCATTAGCACTTCTTGCGGCTGCTCAACCATATTCAGATAATTACTATCAAGCACCAAAACCTCAAAGATCTAATGCAACATCATCTTCTACAAGACCTAGTGCATCTACCAGACACAAAGGCAAAGAGATCGCCAAACCAGTTACACCTCAATCTGAGTCAGTGTCTGAAGAAGACAGTGATCCTGAACAAGCTCAGAGGGATAAGGATATGCAAAAGAATTTGGCACTCCTTGCAAAGTATTTCAAAAGGCTCTACAAACCTACCAACAACAACCTTCGAACTTCTTCAAACTCCAGGAACAAGACTGAAGATACCACACCAAGGTATAACAACGATAATCAGTCAGGGCAGTTTGGGAATCAAAGGACAATGACAGTTGTTGGGACTAGGGAAACTGTAGGCAGTCCGGTAGTGCAACAAACGGGGATACAATGCTTTAACTGCAAGGGATTTGGCCACTATGCAAAGGAATGCAGGAAGCCAAAGCGGGTTAAAGACTACACGTATCACAAGGAAAAGATGATGATGTGCAAACAAGCTGAACAAGGTGTTCCACTACAAGCAGAGCAAGCTGATTGGCTAGCGGACACGGATGAAGAGATTGATAAACAGGAATTGGAAGCACATTACAGTTTCATGGCAAAGATTCAGGAGGTCTTACCAGAAGAATCCAGTTCAACTGAACAGCCATTGGAACAGGTACAAAACAATGATGAAAATAATGTGTTTGCCAATGAAAGACAACATTTTGAGAATAATACTGCAGAATGTGCTGATGAGCGTGCTGCGCTTGCTAATTTAATTGCAAACTTAACTCTTGATACTGAGGAAAACAAAACGATTTTAAAGCAATTAAAGAAAGCAAACACATCATTGACTCAAGAACTAGAGGAGTGCAAAACTAACCTTGATGAGACTAGTAGGGCTCTGGGGGAGGCTACTAGTTGTCGGGATAGTTGTCTTATTGCACTTCAGAACAAACAGAATGAGCTTGAGAAGTACATAGCCTTTAATGACCGAACGATTGATTATGAAATACTTCAAACAAAGTTAAATGATACTCTAGGACTATTAGCTCTTAAAGACATTGAAATAAAAGAAGGTTTGAAAACAAAAGCCTATGAAATTTCAGTTCTCAATCAGAAACACGATGAGTTAGTCAAAAAGAGTCTTTTAACAAAGTCACAATTTGAAGGTCAACTCAAAGAGAAAAGTAAGGTCATTTCGGATTTAAAGGTTAAGGAAGAAAAAGATATTGACAAGATGATTGAAATGGACAAACAATTAAAGTTTTTGAACGAAATTGTTTATACTCGTAATCAGTCAATCCAGACCATTCATATGTTAGCACCTAAATGCTCGACATATAATGGTAGACCAACCTTTGCTAATCCAAGGTACCTCAAGAAAGCTCAATCTGAAAAGCCCTATTTGTATGAGATCCCATATGATACTTCTGATCTTGCAAACAGATTTGGCCCCAATAGGGAAGAGACCATGACTCTTGCAAATGAGAGTAGATCAAAATTGAATAAAGATTATGTTAAACCATATGATTACACAAAACAAAATAGTCTTTATGAAATTTTCAAAGCACCCTCACTGGAGTATCTTTATCAGTTGGAACGCGCAAAAGAAGTTAGGAAGACAATGTGGAGAAAACCGTTTGTTAGAACAAAACCAAACATTGCTAAAAACGTTGCCTTTCTACCCGTTTCGAAATCCATTAGTAAAAGTAGACAAGTTTTTAACGACATGACATTTAACATCAATCAATTTAGAGAAATTGTTGATCAAGCTTGGTTTAAACATACTAGTGATTATTTTCGGGTGCCAACTGCTAAAGATATGGAAGTTTTGATAAAAACCTTATTAATGCCTCTTTCCATAAAAACTCAAAATGATAGTTTTCGTTTTGAACATGAACTTAAAACAGAAATGCATGAAGATTATGAGTACGTTAAATCCCTTGAAAAAGAGGTTGACGAACTTGAATCTGAAAAGGCTGATTTTTCAAACATATATGATCTACTTCTCGAAGAGTGTGTGTCTAATGATGTTACATGTTCATATTTGCATTCTCTGTCTGATTTAAATGCTTATACTGAATTACAATGCATGTATCTTCATAAACTCAAAGAATGGGAATGTCTTGCCCAAAAGCTTTCGAAACAAACTGAATCTGTTAACAAAGAAGTTCATAATAAGCTTTTAAAGAGTTTTGATAAACTTGAAAACCACTCGATTTCTCTTGAACTTGCTTTACAACAATGTAAAGAACAAATGAAAAACAACTCAGTTTGCAAAGAAAATGGATCTAATGTATTTCGAAAAGAACGTGAACAATATCATGAAATACAAGATTTGAAAGCTCAAATGCAAGACAAGAACATAGCAATAAGTGAGTTAAAGAAACTCATCGAGAACTGCAAGGGAAAGTGGTATGTGCTTAATTACACATACCTTTTACCTTTAAAAACGAGCTGAAATAACCAAAAACGGACTTAAAATGTCAAATA
>BQNB010183032.1:0-12441 GCA_026074375.1 Tanacetum coccineum | reverse complement strand
TAAAAATGCAAGTTGCTCTTTATCCAATATCTGACCCGCTTTCTGAGCTTCAGCTAACATCAATTTCTCCTTAAACCATGCAGCATTCCTTGGACTTTTTGGCTGAGTACACTATCTCGCCATATGCCATTCTCCTTGAAAATTATAACACTTCACAACTCTTGGTTGACCAACTGCATAATTTCCCCTTGAAGTTGTAGCAATTCCTCTTTTTCCAGTGCCAGTAAAACTCTGAGATTGTCTTTCCTTGAACTTGTTGAATTGTGACTCTGCCATCTTGAATGGTTGCCTGATTCCTGGGATTGGAAGACGTTCTGAGTTGATTATTTGAAGGTGTAAACCTTGATGCCATAGCATATAGGAATGCCATTGCTTTGTTAATGCATTCAATCGGATATTCTCTTTGCTGAAATGTAGAAACATCGAGACCAGAGTCCAATTGAGGAAAGTCGGCTTGAGAGTGTTGTGTCACTGATGGAGATATGAATGGTTGAGGATAGACTAAATGTTGTTGTGGATTAACTGGAGTGTGATGGTATTGATAATGAATAGGTGCTGCATAAACTGGTATGAATTGTTGAGGAGGTAGATACATAGAAGCCCCTGAATGTTGTGGTGACTGAGATGGATTGTATAGAGTTGGAGAGTTAGCTACCAATGCAAGAGGATCCAAATATCTTTCACGCGTGATGCGAACTTCATTTGCATGCCATTCATGTTAACTAAGGTATGCATACAAGTGATCATAGTTGGCGGTATACAAACTTTTAGCTAACTTCACATTAGTGGCAAACTTGCTCCATTTCGATGGAAGAGCATTCAGAAACTTGGTATTGAATTAAACTTATTGCATTGTCATCCCAATAATATGCATGTCATCGATCAACTGAGAGAATCTCTAGCAGTACTCATACAATGTTTCACCCTGAACATAAGCAAACTTATCAAACAAGTTGCATAATCTGCATTCATGTTCTTGGTATGATAATTCAGTGCCTTTCATTAGTAGCTTGACTCTATCCTAAATATCCTTAGCCGCCTCTTGATGGTTAACAAGTGCATACACATTGGGTGGAAGACCGTAAAGAATGATATTGGTTGCTTAAACATCACAGTCATCTTGAAGTTGTTGTGCTTCAGTGAGTTAGGAGTATTTTATAGGTCTAGTCTGCCTATTTTCTTCAACAGTTGGGTAAACTAATAGACCATTATCAATGGAATCAAGCATCATCCTACCATGTTTCTTCCCTTTGATGAATAGACGTATACGACTTGCCCATGAATCATACATTGATTTTTCAAGCATTGGAGGACGATTCTCAGCTCCCGCAACAATCATGTGTTCTGCTAAAGTAGTCATCTTGTTCTAATTGAAAAGTGAAATGATTAAATAGTGATCAAAGGTGTTTAAGGAGGATTGTGTTAAGAGTTGTTATTGTTGGTGATTGATGCGGTTGTCGTAAGGGACTTCTACAAGATGTTTTACAACTCTCTAGGCAGAGTACCTAACCATTGTAGTAGTAGTATAGGCAATAGAAGAATGTAGGGTTGTTATACGTTTTTTGGGGAATAGGTTAAAAAGGCTTGATCACGGTCTAACAGAATTCTAGGGGTTGAGAGAATATTTTTTTTTGTATTT
Source organism: Tanacetum coccineum (assembly GCA_026074375.1). Classification (NCBI taxonomy): domain Eukaryota; kingdom Viridiplantae; phylum Streptophyta; class Magnoliopsida; order Asterales; family Asteraceae; genus Tanacetum; species Tanacetum coccineum. The sequence continues at coordinate 10,802 of BQNB010183032.1, read as the reverse complement.
TATATTTTATGAAAGCAGGTAAATCAATGGTTTGAGAGGTTGGTTTGTTTAACTAATAACAAAACTAATATCTAATCTACTGGTGATAACTTTATGATAATTTAAATGCATATAATTAAATCATGCACTACTTATCAGATTGCTTCTCCTAATCTTGTTGCCTTGTAATACTTGTGTTGATCATGTGCAAGTATTCCTAGCTTAGGTCTTGAACGGAATACACGAACCGCAGTACTATTTAATATTACAGTTAGCCAACGAATAAGTAAGGTAGTATGAGACTATTACAAGGCCCTAATGAGGTTACATTAAATGCTATTGTGAAATATCTTAACGGAAGGGATCATATCATATAAGGGAGCAAGGTTGTATGAAGACTGTTACCGATTGTATCTTTTTACGCACTCGCGTTCCTTAGACGTGTCTAAACAATACAGATAAAAGCTGGTTTTCTAGAACCTAAAGCGCAATTCATCATCAAGAAGCAACTATAAGGATCTACAAATCGTCTTTCATGCATTCATAAGCAAACTACAAAAAAGGGTTTAGCCTCGCATGTTATAAGAAAGCAGAGATAATATCATCACACAACACATAGAAAATATTGATAATGATAATGATAAATAACCTACATGATTAAAACAGGGATTCAAGGTAGTTCAATAGGGTTCGAGGGCCCTAAAACGACCTATGAGCTGCTACAAGAGCTAGTTCGTCTTCCCAAAAGTTTTACAAAGTTACACACTTAAAAACTCTAAAAATCAGTTTAGTATATATAGAGATATCATTGCGATGGCGCAATGTTGTACTCCTGATGCCATCGCTACGTGGATGATTCTAGATCCTCATTAAGTCTGCTACGTCCTGACATTGTCACTAAATCTCGGACGCCGTCACCAGATGGATCAAGATGGCGTCACTTTATGCTGGCGACGCGTTCATCCACGCTTTGAGAACAATATTTCTTCATGGATTTGGTGTAGGTCCGTAATCTCATCTGTTTTCTCCAAATGAGCCCAAGTCACGTGTATTTCCTCTAAATCGCATCCAAGTGCTAAAAACCTAAATACAAATGATTAAGCAATATTATCTGGCATATTTGCATGATTTAGGGGGTTAAATGACCCCAAAAAAGTGTATAAAATGACACCTTATCAAATACCCCTACACTTAGGATTTGCTTATCCTTAAGCAATTAGGCTTTTCTACCTAGACAATAGCAATATGAGGGTCATTTAACTTACTCTTTAAAAGTAATTTACAACATAACCTTCTAGGACCTCTTAAATTAAAACGCCACGGAATGTCCATACTAGCACCTCACATAAAGGGTTTGGGATTCTCTCTTTCTCTGGGTGTATTATTAATTATAACATAATAGGGAACGGAAATTCAAACATCATACCTATCATAGCTTATATATTACTATAAGCTTGTATAGGTTCAAATTCTCACGCTAGGCCACAAATAGCATTATTCATTACTATTAAAGAGGTCTTTTAAAGGGTTGTGGGGTGTAGGTGTAAGATAACATAAATGTAAATTGAAACGGAAATGGATGGGATATATTTGGGTGGCTTTGGGTGAATTTACAGTTGGAAGGGTTAGCTAATTATTTACACAAATACACACTGGTTTGTTGCTAAGCCAAGACTCGGATGAAGAATATTACAAATTTTCACTACTCTATATCAATCTCTTTTTTTCCTTTTTTGTTTTCTTTTTTTATTAACATAATACATCACTAAAATTGGGGTTTATTACTCGTACCACTACCCCCAAAAAAACTTGAGCTTTTACATACTCGATATTTACAATCTAACTAATGACCCATATTGAGGTGGATCAAAATAACATGGAGATCATCTGACTAACATGATCATTGGGGTATTGATTAAGTTTCTTCCCCATTCTTCCGGGCGAGACTATTTACTACCTTGAATCCCATTCGTCCCAAACAGTATGTACATGGATAAGGAACAACTTATCTTTCTTTTCGTCTCTTCCTTAGCACGTACATTGTACTCAATAATTACTTGGGTTAAAACAATAATGTACTAAAAATGAGTACATACAAGGTAGGCTAAGGCGATTTGGGTGTAACAATTGGTTTAAGGGTGACAATGCTCTTCATTAATAGTCTGGCTTAACTAGAATTCCTCGAGAACCGTGAATAAAGAATAGGCTTTGGGGTTCTTTGTATAAGGGTTTTATCCTGCACTAAGTTGTGTGCTTGGCAAGGGTGTGGTGCATTTATTACACTATTTAGTATTCCTCTATAAAGATATCATGTGCTATGTTAATATCTTTCATGTTATGCCTCGCGTTTCTGCCTTGGCGGGGTGTGACAAATACCGAGTTGATTCAGTTTGGGTTGTGGTTTAACAAAACGCAACCAAGCAAGTCATCAATACCAAAACGCAAGCTGTCTATTTACACAAAACACAACTTTACAAAATTTTGGGCAGCATAACGTTTGTACTTTCTTGCAAAATGGTCTTCAATCAGGCAAATCGCATTGCCTTAGTAACCAAAACGCAATGGCAAAACGCAACTTGAGGCAAAACGCAACTTGAGGGGCAAAACGCAATACCAAAACGCAGACCCTTGAGACAAAACGTAGGTCACATCTGTTTTTTCTTTTTGTCAAAACGCAACCAAGAAACTCATAATAAAACCCATATTTGTTTCTTGTCTTTTAAGCACCAAAAAAATAATAGATTTGAACCAGAAATGAATCAGAGATTAATAACAACATATATATAACCTGTTCATTACTTTTTCACAAGGAAAAAAAATGATGAACATTAACACCATGAATGAACAGTAGTAGATGAACAGTACATGAACAGTAACATGAACAGTATCGAGACAACAAATACATGATACAATACACCCTGCAGCTCTGATGCCAATTGTAAACCATAAGATTCACATAACAAAAGACATGATCAGGAGGTCAGGTAGGATTGAACAAATGTTTAGCCATATTATTTAGTGAGAGAAAGGAAAGATGTATGTTTTCTAGAGAGAGAAACACACACACATTATTACAAGTAAAATGAATCCTATACCCCTCCATAGAAGTATGGAGGGGATATATATAGCCCGGGACACGATCTACTTACTACACTTAACATTTCTAGTCCCTGCGTGTCCGGCTAATGTAAACTAATGTAATTCCGTATTAGCTGACATATTTTAAGGCTAACAAGAGTAATGATGTAATCATAGATTTATGCAGGTTTATAAAAAGAATTACAAATTTTAAATATTGCACATTTTTTTCCAGAAATACTTGAAAAAATTTGAATTTTTACATTGCTGGAGACGCGACGCCGTCGGGTGTTAATCCCGACCCCATCTCCAGGCACTGTTAATCCCGACGCCATCTCTAGGCACTGTGAAAAAGCACTGCATAAAAAACCTGGAATTAATCATTACAATCATATGACTCAAAATTGACGCGAATTAATCTAAACAATTTATTTTAAATGTTTGAATTGGTTCTAAAAACCAAATATTTTCCTTACACTTATTTTGTTGCAAAATACCTTGATTGCAAATAAGACGAAGTTACAAACAAACAAAGCATGGTTACAAAATTCATTCAAACATAATCAAACAAACAATAAAGAATTAAAACACAAGACACTCCTAAGTACGGGAAAAGTAAATATTGGGTTGCCTCCCAAAAAGCGCTTTTCTTTATTTATGAGTCTTGTAGCTCGACTCGAAGTCAAAAGTCCTTACGTGACTTCTCCATCATCATCTACCTCATCTTTTATTTTGACAAGAGTAGGGTGCTCATGTTTGAAGTTTTTATTCCTCCATCGGTGGAACTTCATCTCCATTTCTTGGTGAAGTTTTATCTTTTCCTCCCATTCCAAGACTAGCCTATTCACGGTCACAATGAGGGCGATAGGCTCTATATCATTCTTAATCCCTTTCTCGCCCTTACAAAGGGATTCAGGTATCTTATAGAAGCTTATCTTACTCTTTCAAGATCTTAGAGTTATGGTGCCCTTATCAAACTTAATCACGGCCTTAGCCGTTGTCAGGAATGGTGTTCCTAAGATGAATTGCCTCTTTTCATCTTCCTTAATGTCTAAAATCATGAAGTCTATGGGGTACACATGCTTAGCAACCTCAACTAATACATCCTTTGCTATTCCTAAAGGGTAGATATACGAGTGGCTAGCTAGGAAGAGTCTAATGTCCGTCTTAGCAAGCCTTTCATCGGTTAGTTTCATGTAGGTAGAAAGGGGAATGATGTTCACGTTAGATCCTTGGTTAACTAGGGAGTTCATGTGTTTCAGGCCTCCTATGTTATAGGGTATTTTGAAGTTTCTTCTGATGTCCTCCATCCTTGTTATCTTTTTTCTAAGGATTGCTTCATAAACAGGCCCTCTAGGTAATAAATTGTAAGTCCTTCCTTTTATCTTTCCAACTCAGGCTCCTGATAAGGAGTCATTGAACCTATGATTGTCAACAAGTCCCTCTATTAGTTTCTCATTGATCCTATGCTTTAGGTAATATTCTATGGGCGGAGAGATGGGTGCCTCGGTCATTTCTTCTTTTCTAGCTTTTCTGATTGGTTCGTTTTTGATACCATTTTTAGCTTCATTCTCCTTCTCGGCTTACTTTACTGGCATTCCTGTTTCTATTTTGGTAGGTTTTTCAATGTCGTCGCTGGTTGCTACGTCATTATCTTCGTTCCTCTCTTCCTCCCCTCTGGCAAGAGAGATAGAATTTACATTTTTTGTGATGGGGGATTTGGCCTCTTCTCTGATTAGCACATTCTTAAGAGCCCTACTGGTTGTGAGCTCCTTAAGAATCCCAAACATTTCTGCCATCCTATCATTTATCTCCTCTCGCTGTTTGAAAATGGCATTCTCAAATCTTTCCATCCTTTCGGTGTGTGCCGCCATGTAGTCTCGTACTCGAGCTTCGAAAGTGGTTCCTAACGCCTAGGGCTGAGGGATTGGGCCAGTACATTCATGAAAAGTAAAGGGGCTTTACTTTGGTGGTTAATTCTGGTTTTGCGGGCGAGGGTTTAAGTAGACTGCTTTGGCATAAGGTTAAACATTTTCACTCCCTGACAACAACGCCAAAAACTTGATGTGCTATCGTGTAGGGTCAATTTATTGATTACTAAGTTTTAAATTTATATTTAGCCGACTTATCCTAAAACAACACTTTAACGGGCAGTGTATCCGATCGAGCGGAGTTTCGTGGTAAGCATGGTGTCGAACACTAAGAGCGAGGTTGTTAACCTTATATTCTATTAGTATTTTATTTAATATAGTTAATTCTAATTACTTGTTAAACCTATGCTAAACCTAGTTCTAATGATAATGGGGGTTTTCAGCCAGAAGCCTTGAGAGATGGCCACATGTTTTACGGTGGACAAAAATCAATTCAAATTACATAAACATGCAAGAAGACAATCTGATGATAAAGCGCGGTTAAAACCATATGATAGAAAACTAGTTATTACGCCATATTGAATACGAATGAATTTGGTCTTGTTTGTTTAGTGCAATGATTATTTATCTCACGAAGTGGCATATTCAGTCTTAAGGACTTAGGCTGGGACATCGCCTAAAACCTGGGACCGTTGAATCCTGTCATAATTAACTATCCGCTTAAAGCGTACTTTTAGTTTACATTTAATCTTATCTATGATTAAAGCTTGTGATCTTGTTAACCTATCCCATCGGACTTTACCACTTACGTGTTTTTTACGGGGTTTTGATTTCTACTGGTAGTTTTACTGTTTTTCAATAAGGTCTTATCCAATTAATAGTACTTACCTGTTGAAGCTTACGAGTCATTCGGTCCATAAGCTAATAATTTAAGAAAAGAAAGAATATTTTTTCATGACTCCTATTGGTCAATTTTATATTCTAAACATGTTATGGTGTGCTATCACAGTCTCGAGTATATTGTTAGGTAGCAATGACTAGTTGAATGATAAGTCGCATATTCAAACACGTAGTCATGTATTAGGTGATAAAATAATTAAAACAATGATTGTTAAAATTTAGCACTAAGATGTAAATCTAATACACAAACATTTAAATCTTCATTAAGATGGTAATAACGTGGGTAATAGCCATCCATTGTAATTATACAAGCGTGATCAAATAACCAAGGTAAACTAAACGTTTTACCGAATGATACCAAAAACTAAATGATTACAAGAGTATAGGAATTACACGGTATCTTCTATGGAATCGTGATCGATGCTTGTCCTTTGGCTTCTCTTCTTCTCTTTAGAAAATTGACTTTTATGTGTATGATATATAGAATATGATTTTGCACACAGAAAACTCGTTTTTAAGTCTTCTATTTATAGTCTCTAAAAATTGATGGATACGCCGTATTGAATGATGTCAATACGGCGTATAGGGGTGTTTACCTTAGAGTGCGCGCTACGTTCATAATAAATTACATATATCCTTCCTAAATTATATTAATCACAGGATCTTTGAATGTTTATCCAGCTGGATATGGCGTATGTAGGCAATAGGATACGCCGTATTAGGAATTGAGAATGCGCGTTTTCTTGTGAAGTCCAGGCGTTGATACGCCGTATCTTCTTTTCTGGATACGGCGTATTTAGCATAAATAAGCAATCTTCAAATATCATTGTTTAAGCTCCAAAAAGTGCACCTTTTAGCATGTCTTCACAAATCACTCTGTAATTACTGCAATTTACAACTTTAACCAATTAAGTAACGATTCTTGCAATAATTATATAAAAGTGGATAATTTATTCGGGATAAATGATGGTATAAATGTAACATTATTTGATGTCATCAAATATCCCCCTACTTGAATCATACTTGTCCTCAAGTAGACTCTAGAAATTTATAGAAAATGTATCCTAACCGGAGTTAAGGATTTTTCTGTTAAGCATTTCTTTCATTTTAATCACATGTACAAGACCAAGCACCTCACGAAATATGGGAAATGAAAACACTCAGATCACTCAACTAATCTAGGGTGTAATACTTAATTGGTATGCTCAATTGGTCGATCGTGATTAGTTTCATATCATATGCTTGGCAAGGATACACATCTCCACCACTAGAGCCAAGGAGAAACAAGTCAAAAGGTAAATTGGATAATTAGACTTTAAGGTTGATCATTCTAACAATCTTTCACCGAAAGTAGCACACCAACAAAGCAGCTGAATCATATATGCATGGCCGTTATGACAAAATAGACATGTATAATTCGATCATATCCTCATTCGAGTTTAACTAAGGGTTAGGATAAAGAACGATATATGGTAGGGATCTTCTAACTTTCACCAAAAGTAATAAACTAACAAGATGGCTGAATCACGCATACATATCCGTAACGACAGAATAGACATACATGACTCGATCTCAACCACGTTCGAGTAAAACCTAAGGTTAGTTGCTAGGAAAAGGAAGTAAATTATTGTTAAATAAAATTCACAAAACAAATAGATTAAGCTTGAACAACTATGGTACATAGTTGCTAGAAACTTTTCCCGACCGTTCCATGATTAGGACTCGAAAATATAAACAAACGCCTCGATCATAGAAATGACAAAGACAACCTAAGTTGGCGTTCCCATAACGGTCAACTTCCCAATCATCCCAAACTTTACATACTTTTACAAAAGTGGTGATATCGGCCACTTTATACAAAACTATACATCGTTAATTTTTATCCACATATCAACGAATAATCGATCCTTCCAAGTAATTCATCGGTTTAAGTTCAACGAACTGATTATCAATCTTTCCATTTTTTTATTCATTTTCTATTTTTCCTTTTTTTTAAAAGAAAATTTAAACATAAATCTCAGTGTAATTTCATCGTCTTCACAATCATAGTTCATTCGGATAATTTTCTTTCAACACTTCATCTTTGGACATAATACATAATCGTGAAAGTAGCAAAATACATGAGCTACATATTTTCCCATTGCATTGTGCAATTCCCGACCTAACTAGATATAGAAAATTTCACTTTGACACAGAAAATACAAAATATTACATAAAAGCAACTAGCAACTTGATTAAGTAGGCTTAATCTACAGGGTAGGCTAAGGTGTAAAGGTGTAACGAAATATACATTTGGTGTGAAAAAGACAGGAATGGCTCAATAGGTTTTTCTAGAGGATCTTACTCCTATAATGAGAGTAAGCAAAAGGTTATACGGAGGTTAACTAACCAGTATGGTTAGTTAATAACACAACATATAGGCTTTTTGGTGTATTCCTAGAAATTTACCAGTTAAACATGTTACTCCATCTAAGTCCTTAGTACTCATCGTTGTGGTCTTGAGTGATATACCAAGCCAAGTTCTAAAGTCCACTACATCACTGGCACACTCATAATTTTTGTGGAATTTTTAGTAAGCGTTTGGAAACGGAATAGGCTTAATTCTCACAATTATGGGTTATAGTACGCGAGGTCATGTAACTAGTAATTTTTACAACAGTTATGTGAAAAAAAATTAATTTTTAAATTTGGCATACTTTAAGCATAGAGCATATTATTTGTAAAAGAAAGGACAAGTAGGCGTTCTAATTCTCCATCCCCCCACTTAAATTATACAACGTCCTCGTTGTATAGATAAAGCAATTAAAGAAAATAGGAAATAGAATTAGAATGAGGAACTCCCATGATATGTTGCTCGGGATGATTCTCCAATTTGAGCTCTTGAGCAAAAAGTGTGTTGACGAGGCGTCAGAATTTTCATACGAGTTCAACATACGTCTTTTTCAGAGTATACCATATTGTCAATTTCTTTACAATAAGGTCCAGCATAAAAGTTTAAAAGATAATAGTGCAATTCCTATCTCGGTTTACAATGGTTACAATGCAGGAAAACAAATAAACACACTGTAAAGGTAGTCAATATGCCATATCCTAAACCCAAGGATACGCCATATTGCATCCTGTAAAAAAATGTTTTAAAGTTTTACAGAAATTAAATGCAGAAATTAAAGACTGATAACGTTCAGACAGGTTCGATACGGTTTATCCATTGAGGTTCGATATGCCGTATTGAGTATCTAGGAAGACAGACTCAATCAAACAATTAAAATTATAATTTTCAAACAATTAAATACAACCTGGTTGTCTCCCGGTAAGCACTTTTCTTTCAGCTAGTCTTTAAGTTAGAATTTTTCCTTTTCTTTGTTTTTGTCACTCATTCGTCCATTCGCTCGCACTTGTCCCCGTAAGCGAATCTCTACATAATATTTTGGCACGACACAAACTTCTTGAAAAATGGCATGCCGAGCACAACAACACTTGTTATATCCATGTCGTTAGTGATTGAGAAGCGTGAAATAATAGAAAAAATCCTAACAAAAATAGGTATGTCAATCAAAGTCCCTGCTAGATTCTTCCCTTCATGATCACCCTTGTCCTTAATTATAGAACTATAAAAACGTTTAGTCATGATATTAATGGACAAGGAAGGGAGTAAATCAGCATTAACATGTCTATACCCAATCATACAAGAAAATTTCATTTTATAACAACTTTTAAAAGTAGGCTCATTGACAAAATCAAGGGTTGGCTCAAAATCATCTTGATTCATTCTAGGTTCTAGAGGCATATCCAAATCATTTAATTCAATATAATTACCATAGAGTGGGTCAAATGATTCATTAATAGCCTCTCCTACAAACTTATTTTTTGGAACCAAGATCCGTTCTTTCTTTTACCATATAGACCCTTCTAATTATGCTGGTAGTTGGTTTAATACTTTTGAAAACAAGTTTCTCTTCCCCAACCCTTAAAGTAATTTTTCTTTTGAAAACATCTATCTTGGCATGAGCGGTAGATAAGAATGGTCATCCGAGTATTAAAGGGACATCGTCATCCTCATGTATGTCCAAGATAACAAAGTCTATAGGGAAAATAAATTTACCAATTCTAACTAGCATGTTTTTAGCAATACCCCTTGGATGTTTAATTGTTCTGTCAGCCAGTTCAATAGTTAACCTAGTGTGAGCTAAATCACCTAGACCAATGTTGGAGTAGGTAGAGAATGGCATAACACTAACACTTGCTCCTAGGTTAACAAGGGCTTTATCAAAACAAACATTATAAATAAAACAATATAAAGTAAATCTCCCTGGGTCTTTTTCTTTCTAAGGCAAGGTGTGATCATAGGTTTCCAGAATCTTAACTTCACTTGCCTCCTTCCAATTATCATAGCAATAACCATGCAGTCGATTATTAAATAAAACTATTTCAGAAGAGAAGCTACTATACTGGGTGTCTAATATCGCGTATGGTCCTGATATGATACGGCATATCACAGATGAATCAGCTTTAGCAGTTGAGATTTGTTAGCCGTGATATTTAGTAAAGTGATGGTCATTAATCAATCCCGAGCCTTGTATAGGAAAACGTAGTTTTCGGGAATTTAGTTAAGCTAGTTGGGCCTAGTTGTCGGGCTCAAGCCTATTTGTATCAAGAACTGGCCCAACACAAAGTCCACAAGAATAGTCCACTCTTGTAACTATTTAAAGCTCTCTCCAAGTGTGGAGAGGGTGTTGCTTCTCATTTTTTCTTTTGATAACAAGTAACCATTTTTCTTTTGTTTTACTTTCTCTCTCTAAAATCTCTTTTTCTTATTTTTGTGTTTGGTGATGAAATGATATCCTAACAAGTGGTATCAGAGCCAAGGTTGGGTGATGTGATTTGTTTGCGGTAACTTATTAGAGATTATTGTTTCGGCTTATTAATTTTTTTCTATTCGAATTTTTTTTCTCACATCATATCTTTCATTATAAT
>BQNB010183030.1:0-12441 GCA_026074375.1 Tanacetum coccineum | reverse complement strand
CAACGATACAGAAAAAAGCTGGTTTTCTAAAGCCTAACGCGAACATTTATCAACAAGAAGCAATATTAATAGGAACTACAATCCGTCTTTTATGCAATCACAAGCTAAGACAAAGGAGGGTTTAGCCTCGCATGTTATAATGAAAGCAAGAAGATAAATCATCACACAACACATAGACATATTAAATGATTAATGATAAATAACCTTACTTTAATTAAAAAATGGATCCAAGGTAGTACAATAGGGTTTTGAGGCTCTAAAAACGACATACGAAGCTGCTACAAAGGCTAGGGTTCGTCTTCGTAAAGTTATACAAAGTTACACATTTAAAACCCTAAAATCGGTTTTATATATATAGAGATATCGCTGCGACGACGTCACTTTGTACTCCTGACGCCGTCGCCACGTAGATGGTTCTAGATCCACTTTAAGTTGGCCACGTCCTGACGTCGTCGCTGAATATCTGATGTCGTTACCATGAATGTCATGGCGCCGTCGCTTTATGGTTGCGACGCCGTCTCCAGGCTCTGAGTGAATAATTCTTCATGGTTATTGGTGTAGAGTCGTAGTGTTGTCCGTTTCTTTTCCAAATGAGCCCAAGTCACGTGTATTTCCTCTAAATGCCATCCAAGTGCTAAAAACCTAAAAACAAACAATTAAGCACATAATCTGGGCATATTTGCATGATTTAAGGGGTTAAATAACTCTGAAATAGTGTATAAAATGACACCTCATCATTACCCGTTATATATGACTTAAATGCTTTGTTTATTTAAAGTATTGCTCTATCTCTATCTATTATGTTATGTGGATCATGCCTTGTTTCTTGCTTTCTTTATACACACGTTTTGGCTATTTGATCTGTGACAATCATTTAGCTTTGTTACTTGATACACAATCTATGAATTTCTATAAATCCCATAGAACGGCCTGAACTTACCTAATACTATATTACACTCAAATAGCGTATACTTGCCTAAATGTTGTGTTTTTAGTCAAAATCGGTATTTCTAGTTATTATAAATTTAAAGCTTGTAAAAACACACATCATCGTCCTTCTTCAATTTGAGTTCCTTTATACTTTTGTAGTTGTAGAATGACACATGTGAGATACTAATAACTTCTCTAATTCTGGAGTCTGAGTATACTTGACTTTTGGGTGTCCCAATCTCTACCAATATCCGCAGAAGATCTTTTTATCTTCAAACAAATTTTGATCATGTACATAGCTTTTGAGTCGTATTTAGATTTAGGTACTTCTTCCATTATGTATCGATATTCAAATATTTCTTTTAGATCATCTTCATCAAAAGCAATTTCCTTTGTACACTTTAGAGACGGTTCCAAATCCCTTCTTGCAGTGCTACCTCTTAAGAGAAACAGAAGATCATGGTTGCGATAATTCCTGACTCTGTTGATTGGTCTGTTTAGTGGTCCAAACACTGGCAAAGGGGGAGGACAAACATGATATGGAAACACATTGTTGAGATAGATTTCAACGTCATACTTACTCGGGTCTTGGTTTACCCATGTTGATGGTGCAGTCATTGCATGTGTGAAAACTAGAAGAGGGGGTTGAATAGTTTACCGCTTTTTATGCTTATTTGCCGTTTGTTTATAAAATCTTGGATTCGAGTTTAAGTGATATCAATATGTACACAATATGAAAAATTAAAACTAGTAAGTAAGTAATATTAACAGCACACTATTTAATTTACGAGATAAACGAAGAGAGTTAGAAAGATCAAACCACAACACGAAGATTTATAGTGGTTCGGCAACAAAGCTCCTATTCTCCCTACTCCACTCCTCGAGTACCCAACTCAAGAGTTTACTTCACTATGTCAACAAGCTGCCTTTAGGCCGAGAAAACTGTACACAAGTAGCTTACACCAATTTCCAACATTAAGCCAAATGTCGAGTTCTAATCTTAGCTAGAATCGATCTACCACACACTTGTATTTTAAGGCCTAAAATACTAACCACTCTCACAAGTATTTACTCACCTAAATACATACACGATCTACTTGATCCAACGATTACACAAGACTATAGGAGATGAATAAATTACAACATATACCACGCTCGTAATTAATCTACGTATATACAACCAAAAACTATAATACTTCGCGTCTTGTTAATCACTAGTATTCTTCTCTTGCACTTGTAGAGGGAAGCTTGGATCACTTGAAAAAAAAACGCTTATATTACTTGAATGATCAAAGGTTTGGAAGGATTTAGAAATGTATTTACTGATTTAGGACAAAAAGAAAATGTGTGCAAAATGTGAAAAATCTGTAGGAACAGTCCACTATTTATATGCAAAGCTGGGAGCCATTTTACATGGTCGCCCCCCTTAAATGCCCGGCCGGCCCCCTTATCAATCAGGGGGCCGCCCATACCTATCAGGGGGCCGACCCCTGTAGGACGCTCCCATTTTGTCCTTTCTTGGAGAGGTATTTTCTGGGGCAGTTTTTATCCATTTTTAGTGGTAAAATTTTAATTCAAATATTTATTTTGAATTAAATCTTTTCTTAAAGAATAAAAAATATTTTATCTAAACTTTATAAAAATGTTTGTAACATTAGAAAAATGCAAGGTTTAAAAAAAAATTAAATACCTTTGATCATTAAATAAATTAAGCATTTATTTATTCATACCTTAAATGATTAATTGTCGAAATGAAAATTTACGACTAATAACTTGTTTGCGTTTAATTTTACATTTAAAGTTTTTACATTTTGTGATTATCAAAACGTAGAGAAGTCGAAAAATATAAATAATGTTTTTAAACATTATTTGTATTAACAATCTCCTCCTTTTTGATGATTACAAAATCTAAACTAATTAAATGTTAAATTATTTTTAAACAAATTTTAGTGAGTTTTATTTCACTTCTCTTCCTTTTTGTAGAATAAAAAAAGGCTTCATCGATGAATAACGATAAATCTGACAGAATAAATTCTCCCCCTTGATATGTGCTCCCTCTCATTTGAGGGCACTAAGGAATCGAGCTATTGTGACTTTGCTACAAAACCGAGTTAGAGGAACGAGTACAATATACATTTCTAACTACTAGCAATTATCACAAAAAATATTTAAATAAAAATTTCAACCAAGAATATATATTTGTGTCATCCATCCATCACAAACTATATAATTACTAATCAACATAACAATGTATGCAACAATCGTAATGTAAGCCATAAAGATAAAGTCCATTCATTAAACATAAATATTGTGTTTGAAACACAATAATACAACATGCATAAAATAAAAACTAGAAACTCTTAATACTTCTTGAAAACCATAGAATTTACTTGCAAATGGTAGGTGGACTTTTATAAAAAGCACATAATGTGCTTAATTTGCGGGTGGAGAAGTTGTTGGTGAAGAAGGATTTGGCGGTGGTGTATTTGGTGGGGATGGTTAAGAGAGCAAGTGCTCAATGAAGGAAAACATGTATTGAAGTTCATCTTTCAAGCCAAAGATCAAAGTTCGGTTATAGAGGCAACACAAACAAGTTGCTCCATGTGCTTCAAGTAAGTTAAATGGAATAGGATGACTAAAGATGGGTGGTGATGGCATTGGTGGTGGTGAAGGTGTGTCGAAGGCATAGTCAAGTGAGGTTATTAGTGAAAGAGAGATTGTGATATCCATGGGTTCATTTTCTTGTGTAGGAGGCGCAGGAGGAAATCTTAGAGGAGGAGAGTTGGGTGAACTTAAGTAAGGATTAGTTGAAGGAGATGTGGAATAAATTGGAGATAAATTTAGTTTGGAGTTGATTGAGGATGGAGATGTGCCTTTGGTTGATGGTGTTTTGGAGGGTGCATTTAGTGATTTGGGTTGTTTTGCGGTGAATGAGTTTTGTCTTCATCTTGTGTGAGGTCATTGAATAATTTTCTTGGTTGAATTATAATGATTTTTAGTTTCTTAGAAAGTCTAGAGGTTGAAGCTTGAGTGGTTTCCCCGGATATGTTTCAGGTTAAAGATGAATGAAGAGATTGATGAATTGGAAGTGAAGAGTGGGTATCATTTTATTTAGGAAAATGACATGGAAATGGTATGGGTTGGTGTTAAGGAAGCCATTTCCAAATAATGTTCGTGTTTTCTGAGTAATAATAGCTGATATATTACTCAGAGCGATTTCTCAGAATCATAATAGCTGGTGTTAAGCAACCGCATATAAGGTTGGTTTAGGCACTTATATCGTCGATATATATTGTTTAATTCTCTGAGCGATTTCTCAGAATCATTACGATCACTTTGAAGGACCATTTCTGCCTAAAGCAAAACCTTTTATCACCACAAGGACCATACATGTAAAACCCTTATACACCTTGGAGGACCTTTCATGGCAAGTCCCCAAACTTATCCCCTGCACCCACATAAACCAAATTTTCCCGCCTTGTTACTGTTCAGCATCCCCAAAAAACTCTCAACCCTGCAACTCCAGTCCAAAACCCTTCTCCCCACATATCATAACTTTACCATTCCTCACCCCACACCCCACATGGGTGATTGCCACCTTGGCAATCCCCAATCACCTCATTGGGCAGTAAAAACGACAAGAAGAATGAAGGGTTGAGATGGAATGCTTGGGCACTACTCAAATCCAATGGCCAAGATTGCTTTGATTTTGCCTCACACAACAAACACACTCTTATTTCTTCTCAGAAAAGAAACACAAGAAGAAAGAGAAGACATTAGTCGTTTCTATATAATAGGTCATTTGTAAGCCCTTGAGGGAGTAGTTTTTTTATATAGTTTTTAGTTTTAAGTCATTTTTAAATTATTGTCTTTTAAGTCTTGTAACCTGTTTTGAAAAATTCCATGTCTTGTAAACAGTTTTTAGTATTAATGAAAATTTCAAGTTTTTTTAAGTTAAGTTTTGAGTTCTACTTTTTCTTATTGTTAAAAGCTCCTCATAAGTTGTTTTAAGCTCTATTTAATCTTATAAGCTAGTTGTTTTAAGAAAAGTATAAAAAAACTTAAGAAAATTTTATAAAAATCTCAAAAAGAAATCACCCCTAAATCACCACAGCTTTTGGATGATAAGCTAATCTTGGAAGAGCTTATAGACCTCACTAGCTTGTCTTTTGACAATCTAGAGCTTGTAGAATCCTTAATCACCCCTTGTTTTGAGCAAAGGGTATTATAAGTCTCTCTTTTTCATATTTTTCTTTTTTCACTGTTCATTTGCTTATCTCTGGCTTATTCATGCTTTTTCCTGCTTATTTATCTTATTATTGCTTATGTGTCTTTGTTGTTAGCTTATTTGCCCCTTATTTAAATCTTTGCTTAAAACTGCTACTTTTGCTTTAATCTGCTTATTTACTTGTGCTTATTTCTGTTGCTTATCCTTGTTTGAAATGTGCTTATTTGTGTTCAATGTTTCTTAGTTGTTAACTGTTTAATAAAAAGTCTGCTTAACTCTTTTGAAACCAGCTTAAAGTTTGATATTTAAATCTTAAAGAGGTGTTTGGAACAAAGGGTAAAGTTGGTTGTTTTTGGTCAAAAACCTATTGGGTCACTTGAATACCTTTAACAGGCCTTTGTGAGTGGGTTTTGATCTGTTTTCCAAGTCTTAAAGTTTCAAATCTTGTTTTTAAATTTTTCTAAATGGGTGTGTTAAAAACTGTGTTCAAGAACAGTTGGTCATGTCTTATTTGATTCATCCTTCAATTCAAGTTTTTATAAGTTGTTTTTGTGTCTATATTAAAGTCATAATGCAGTAGTCATAAGTGTGTTTTGGTTACCTTTGTTCTTGTCAATCTGTCAATTTTTTCCTTAAGTCAATTTTTAGTTAAAAACTCCTTTTTTTAATCTAATATTTCAGTTAGTTAAAATGGTTTTTAGTTTTTAAAACTTTGAGCACAAGCTCACTTTGAGTCTATTTCCATCTGTTTTAACTTTCTTTTCATTTTAGAGCTTATTCTTAAGCTTATTTACAAGCCTGCTCGTTGTCACTTTGGCCTTCCAAAGAGTTGCCCTGGTGCAAACAGCCACTTTTCAGCCCATTTTTCTATGCTTATTTGATTTTCAAATCATGTTTTATTTGTTGTTTTAATAAGCCATTAGGACTGTCTTTAAGCTCATATAAGCCCCATCCCTTCAAGTTCATTTTAAGTGCTTAAAAATTAAGCCCCTAGGCTGTTTAGTATGCATTTTTGCCCATATTGCTTATTTGAGTTTTCTGGCTTTTCTGTCGCTTTTTTCTTGCTTATTTCTAACTGCATTTGCTTATTAGGTTAGGTAGATAATCTGTTTTTGCTTCTTTCCATTTTTCATTTGCTTAATTGCTAAAAAATTAGCAAACAGTTTAGCTCATTTAAACTTAGTTAAAAAAAAGTGTTATCTGCCCATATTTTGCTTATTTTCTCATCTTATTTGAGCTTTGTAAAAAAAGTGTCTTTTTTAAATTAGCTCATTTTTATCAGTTTTACAAGTTTTGAAAAAAAAATTGTGTAAATTTTCTTTTTATGTTTTAGTGCATGCGCACTCGTTCTCAATCCCGTAATATTAACCGTCAACAACAACAAGCCCTACCGGCTTTTGTTGAACCATTTAATCTTGAAGAACCAATTGAAAATCCAGCTCCTCCCGTAGTTACGATGGATGATAATCGTACTATGGCTCAATTGCTCGAAGCACCCACCGTGGGTTACGAGGATGCCATCCTTGTTCTCGAAATCACCGCGGACAACTTTGAGCTTAAACACGGTTTGCTTACCCTCGTTCAAAACAAGCAATTCTTTGGACATGACAAAGAAGACCCTCATGCTCACATCCGTTATTTCAACAAGAAACTATACAACGATGAAGTTCCCGAACCGTCCCGATTACGTCGGTAAATAGCTTATGCATTTCCCATTTCGCTCGAGGGGGCCGCCGGATTTTGGTTGAGAAAAATCCCCATCATCGATTCTTACATGGGAATGACACTTGTTTCGAAATTTCATAAACTAATTTTTCCCTCCCATCCAAACAACAAATCTTCGAACTGAATACGAGATTTCAACAAAGATTTGATAGACATTTTATGAGGCATGGGACCAATCAACATCTTCTTCGGGCATGTACCACATCATGGATTTTTGTGAATTGCATCAACTCGATACATTCTATAAATGCTTAACTCTAGTGATCAAGATTTCGATGAATTCCATCCGCCAGCGTGATAACTTTTGATTAAATGTGCCCCCGTGATTGCCTAAGAATCACTAGTAAGCAAAGTCTAAGTTCGTATTCACGATTACAAACACTGGTGCAATAGTGAGTTCGAGCTCTTCTACACCGGTAGTTTATCCGATGTTTCCGGAACTAAAAGGATATGGTGAATGCTTTAGCTTCTTGATATGAAGGATCCCAACTCCGCCACTCCCAAGTGTGAAAGCGGTCCGAGAGAGTTGGTGTTTACTGTGGTGGTGCTCATTCTTACAGAACGAAATTGTCCCGCCACCAATGGCAACGTTTATCGTGACAATATTCAAGAGTACGTCTCTTAAGCCACCGCAGCTAACTACAACCAAGGAAATACCGGCTACCGAGCCCAGATTGCTAATCAAATTCGACCTCCCGGTTTTCCTCCCATTCAAAACCAAGGAAATAACCAAAATCGTTACAACCAAAACCGGGGAAATACTTACAACCAAGGATAAATTTATCGACCTCCGATTAATCAACCCCCGGTTCACCAAGCTCCACCTTACCAAGCTTCGGCTCCTCAAACACATGGTGTGACAAAGACCGATTTTGAAAGCTACGTCAAAGCTAATGATGCGGTAATGAGAAACATGCAAGACCAAAATCAAAACTTGCAAAATGAAATGACCAATTTAACGAACATGCTTTCCAAATTTGTGAATGCTAATACCGCTTCATCTTCGGGTACGGGTTCTCTCCCGAGTAACACCGTTACTAACCCGAAGGAAGACTTGAAGGGAATTACTACCCGAAGCGGTGTTGCTTATCAAGGACCCACGATTCCTACTACTTCTTCTTCTCCTAATGTAGTGGAGCGTGAAACCGAGGTCATAAAGGACACGGTGCTTCCTACTAATAACGGAAGTACCAAAGACGTCCAACCTTTGGTTGTCCAAGTTCAACCTCATGTACCAAATTCTGAGCCCGTTGTTACTCCCGTTAATGCTCCGATGCCTAACCCAAAACCCGGAACCTTCGAGCTTAATGATGAAAGGGCACCGAAAAAAAGCTAACGACCAACATTAAGAAATTGCCTATGAAATCATTAAAAGATTTGAGTTTTCTGAAATTAGCTTAACGGATAGCTTTGATTCCTATGCCGTAAAATTTGCCTCGACTCTTAAAGCCTTAATTGGAAACAAAGAAAAATTAAGTGAAATGGCTAGAACGCCTTTGAATGAGCATTGTTCGGCGGTCATCCTCAACAAGTTACCCGAAAAACTTGGAGACCCCGGCAAATTCCTCATACCGTGTGATTTTCCCGGAATGGATGAGTGCTTAGCCTTGGCCGATCTTGGCGCTAGCATAAATCTCATGCCATTATCCGTGTGGAAAAAGCTATCCCTTCCCGAACTTACTCCTACTTGTATGACTCTAGAACTTGCGGACCGAACGATTTCTCAACCGATCGGTATCGCCGAAGATGTCTACGTAAAAGTAGGAAAGTTCCAATTCCTGGCCGACTTTGTAGTCGTAGACTTTGATGCCGATCCCCGAGTTCCCCTAATTCTCGGGAGATCCTTCTTAAAGACCGGACGTGCCTTGATTGATGTTTACAAAGGAGAATTAACACTTCGTGTTGGAAAAGAAGCCGTAACATTCAATCTTGACCAAACTTCGAGATATTCCTCTAATTACGATGATATGACGGCAAACCGAATTGACGTCATTGAAATGGCTTGTGAGGAGTATTCTCAAGAAGTCCTCGGTTTCTCCGATGTGATCTCAAGTGGCAATCCCACTCCTTATTATGACTCGATCGTCTCTACCTCTTCTCCGACTCTCACTCCCTTCGGGGATAGTGATTTTCTTCTTGAGGAAGTCGATGCTTTCCTCGCTCTTGAAGATGATCCAACTTCACCGGAAGTTGATGACTCTTACTATGACCCGAAGGGGGATATTCTTCTTCTTGAATCATTTCTCAATGATGATCCATCACCCCCTCCCAACCAAGGAAATTATTTGCCTGAAATTCAAAAAGAACTTAAAATTTGTGAAGCTAAGAATGATAAATCTTCAATTGATGAACCTCCCGAAGTCGAACTCAAGGACTTACCTCCTCATCTCGAATACGCATTTTTGGAAGGTGACAACAAGTTGCCCGTCATAATTGCTAAAGACTTGAGTGTCGAGGAAAAAGCCGCTCTCATAAAGGTTTTGAAGTCACACAAGCGAGCCATCGCTTGGAAACTCTCCGACATCAAGGGTATTAACCCAGAATTTTGTACTCACAAGATTCTTATGGAAGAGGACTACAAACCGGCGGTTCAACACCAAAGATGGGTGAATCTAAAGATCCACGATGTCATCAAAAAGGAGGTTGAGAAACTTGTAGACGCCAGATTAATTTACCCGATCTCGGATAGTCCTTGGGTAAGCCCTGTACATTGCGTACTGAAAAAGGGTGGTTTTACTGTTGTTGAAAATGATGAAAATGAATTAATTCCAACTCGATTGGTTACGGGATAGTGTGTATGCATTAACTACCGAAAGTTAAATGAACCACTCGTAAAGACCATTTTCCACTACCGTTTATGGATCAAATGCTTGAGAGATTAGCGGGAAACGAGTACTATTGTTTTCTCGATGGTTTCTTGAGTTACTTTTAAATTCCCATCGACCCTCATGATCAAGAAAAGATAACATTCACGTGTCCTTACGGAATGTTCGCCTATCGTCGCATGCCTTTTGCCTTATGCAATGCACCGGGCACATTCCAAAGGTGTATGATGGCTATCTTTCATGATTTGATCGAAAAAACGAAGGAAATCTTCATGGACGACTTTTTGGTCTTTGGGAATTCATTCGAAAATTGTCTCTCTCGTGTATATAGGATGCTTCAAAGGTGTGAAGACACCAATCTTTGTCTAAATTAGGAAAAGAGTCATTTTATGGTAAAAGAAGGCATTGTCCTTGGCCATAAGATTTCCAAAAAAGGGATTGAGGTTGATAAAGCCAAAATCAACGTGATTGCTAAGTTACCTCATCCCACCACCGTTAAGGGTGTTCGGAGTTTTCTCGGTCATGCCGGTTTCTACCGACGGTTCATTAAGGATTTTTCCAAAATTTCCCGACCAATGACTCATCTCCTTGAGAAGAATACTCCGTTCATTTTCTCCGATGATTGTATTCAAGCTTTTCAAACATTAAAGAAAAAACTTACTGAAGCTCCAATCTTGATTGCTCCAGACTGGGACCTACCCTTTGAGCTTATGTGCGATGCAAGCGACTTTGCCATAGGTGCAAAGTCTTGGGGAACGTCATGGAAAAAACACTCTCTAGGCATATACACTATGCTAGTAAAAACAATTGAAAGAGGCGAAATCGCTTTTACACTACGACAGAGAGAAAAGAAAAATGTTAGCGTGGTTGTATGCTTTGAAAATTTCGGTCTTACCTCATCTTAAACAAAAGCGTAGTATATACGGATCACTCTGCCCTAAAATATCTCTTTGCTAAAAAAGATTCCAAGGCAAGATTGCTCCGGTGGGTTCTCCTCCTTCAAGAGTTCGATTTCAATGTAATTGACACAAAAGGAGCCGAGAACCTCGCGGCCGATCATCTTTCCCGATTAGAAAACCCGTATGAAAATGTTCTCGACCCAAAGGAGGTGAATGAAAAATTTCCTCTCGAGACACTTAATATGGTGACTTCTCGTAGTGACTCAAGTACCTCGTGGTTTGCCGATTATGCAAATTACCACGCGGGGAATTTCATTGTTAAAGGGATGTCGTCTCAATAAAAGAACAATTTTTTCAAGGATGTTAAACATTACTTTTGGGACGACCCCTATTTGTTCAAAATATGTGCGGATAAATGATCCGGCGGTGTGTTGCTGACCAAGAAGCTGTTGACATCCTCACAGCTTGCCATAGTGGACCTACCGGGGGACATTACGGTGCCAACTACACCGCCAAGAAGGTTTTTGACTCAGGATTTTATTGGCCCACGATTTACAAAGATGCCCATGACTTGGTCACCCGATGTGACACTTGTCAGCGTCAAGGAAAAATTTCGCAACGTGATGAAATGCCTCAAAATTCCATCCAAGTTTGTTAAAATCTTAGACGGTGTGGGGCTAGATTTCACATGGGCCATTCCCGTCTTTACTAAAATGGGGGAACAAAATATATACTTCGTGAGCGGGTTCGACTATTTGTCAAATTGGGTTGATAGCAAAAACGCTCCCCACAAAACGGACGCCAGAGTTGTTTTGCAAATTTCTTTAATCTTCTTCGCCCGATTCGGTGCCCCTCGTGCTATCATAAGTGATCGCGGAACCCATTTTTGCAATGACTAGTTTGCAAAGGTCATGCTTAAATACGGAGTCACTCACCGTCTCTCCACCGCGTATCACCCACAAACAAGTGGGCAAGTTGAGGTATCCAATCGTGGTTTGAAACGAATTCTTGAAAGGAACGTATGTGAAAATTGTGCCTTTTGGTGAGACAAACTAGATGATGCACTCTAGGCCTTCCGTACTGCTTACAAAACACCCATCGGGTGTACCCCATACAAGCTCATATACGGAAAGGCATGTCATCTACCAATCAAGCTCGAGCACAAAGCCTACTGGGCCTTGAAGCATGCAAACTTTGACCTTGAGACCGCGGGCGATCATCGTAAAGTTCAACTCAATGAATTAAATGAACTTCGTGATCATGCATATGAGAACTCTTTGATCTATAAAGAGAAAACAAAGAGGATCCATGACTCAAAGATCAAAAATCGCGTTTTCAACGTCGGTGATCAAGTCCTCCTCTTTAACTATCGATTGAATATGTTCTTAGGCAAATTAAAACCCCGTTGGTCTGGACCATTCACCATTACCCAAGTCTTTCCATATGGCACCTTTGAGTTATCCCAAAACTCTGGTCTAAATTTCAAGGTGAACGGTCATCGAATTAAGCACTATTTTGGAGGGGACGTACCACAATTAGTTGTCCCGGATCTCCAAACCTTCCCCAAGGATAACTAAATGCGAGGATTGGGTCAAGCTTAGTGACCCTAAACAAGCGCTTCGTAGGAGGCACCCCATGCTTATCCTTCTATTATTTTCTTTCTTATTTATATTGTGATGTGAGAAGGCTTGTACTTTTCCGTTTCTTGTTGTTTGTGCTTGTGATTTTTTATAGGATTTACCCAAAATTTTCTGAAGACTTTCGTGTTCGATGTTTTGTCCCGGTCCACTCGAGCTTCTTAGCCTTTGCTTGCAATTAGTTTTGGGAAATCCGG
>BQNB010183028.1:0-12441 GCA_026074375.1 Tanacetum coccineum | reverse complement strand
CCTACTAGGTGGGTACAGGTGGGCCCACTTTTAGCAATTTAGGTTTTCGGGTTCGGTTTTCGATGCCCTTTCCAACGTCATATCCCGGGGTTGACTTTGACTTCGTCTTGACTTTGGTTTTTCCACGCTTTTCCACTCCGTGCTTGGTTTTGCCTGTTTTTGCTTGATTTTTTCGTCCTTTTGTTGGATATCTTGTTTCCTGCACAATATAAGTGAAAACATACAAATACAATGTATTTTTGGTACGTTTGGGTCCTTTAAGTCCGATTTTAATAGAAAATGGTATGTGTAATTACACACATACCAACTACCCCTTTACACGGTGGCTCGACTCCTACCGCCACCTTTCTATTGATGCATATTAGGCATTTCTTATATACTAACTAGAATGAAACCATTCTACATGCCTACATAATTCTTACCTTTAGGGGTATTCGGGATTGCACCCCGGAGTAATGTTGGATTGCTTATGAAACAACTAGATAACTACAATTGAATGTTTAGATGGAAAACAATGTTTAAGAATATCTGCTTAATTATTTATGGTGAAATAAGTTGCTCTCAAAGCAGTTTGACAATGATTGCTTTGAGCTGATTATTCTTGCGTGGATTCAAAATTGAAAGTTTAAACCCTTCTAGTGACTTAGGTTGTTTACACTAAGCTGATTATCCGTTCCCATAAGCATAGCTGTATAAAGCAATCCAAAATTATCTCCTTATAATATGATTAGTTTTGGAATTTGACTATGAATCTCAAACTTGTATTTAAAAGTATTGTCTTCAATGTAACAGCTACGCGTTTTGTATTTTAATATGTCTTCCATCTCATGATTTAATGATTCGTCATTTCTTCGAAATTGCAAACAATTTGTAGTCATTTAAAACTATCTGCAGTTTGACATCCAAAGTACATGTAGGATAATGAATAGAAAGTGGACGGAGTACCATCTACTTGACTACTTAAGAGTCTAAAAAATGATTTTAATTTTGTCCTTGTTTTTCAAGAAGTATCGTTTGTAAATTACCAAAAAATTTCATCCATACACTCGCACAGTTAAACTCACTCACGCACTTATAGAAATGGCATTCTTAGGACTCACCCGGCTAATTCTACTTTTGCTAATTCAGTTCCATTGTTGGTGCTAACAATGGAAGCTCTCTTGTGGTCATGTCAAAAGGTTTGTTGACCAACAATTTGTTCTGAGGGTTCCATATTACGCACCAACTCTTAGCCTTCTGGTCTTAATATGAACTGATCTATGCAGGACCCGTATTCTCAACAATCCTACAAAGTAAGTGACTCCTCCACATTCAAGTAGATAAACAAGAAATGGAGAGAAGGCTATCATGTGACCTCCATGGCAACTGCTGGTACTCGCTAGGGTATTGTCATGTCACGTGATGTTGGCTTGGCTTCGGTGATCAGGTATCACCTTCCACCCTTGAGACTATGGGAGTACAAGTGTCTCATGTGACTAAACACTTTTTACTTCGAACAAAGTGATCTATGTTATATAAATTAACCAATTTCATCACATGAGACTATGGGAGTACAAGTTTCTCAAGATAACATAAGTTGTCATTGCTTGGTATGTATGTTGTAGGAATTATAAAGTAGTACAGTATGATTTATGGTCAACAACTAATGTTGATATAAAACTGTTATACAAATAAATGGTTATGTTCTATTGTTCCCTGATCCACTATTATCAGTTAAAAAGCGAGTATATCAGTTTATGTATTGACGACACTTTATAGTTTGACAAAGTTATCTTTATTTTATATTGTAACCAATTGTATCACATGATGCTATGAGGTACAAGTTTGTCAAGATAACCTAAGCTGTCATCGCTAGGTTAGTATGTTGTAGGATTTACAAAGGAGTAGTATGATTTATGTTCAACAACTAATGCTAATATTAAACTGATCTACAGATTTCTGCACAGAAAATTGACCAATTGTTAAAAATTCTCGAACAAAATTGTGTAGTACAAAGTTAGTTAGTTACAAGTATTTTTAAGTTTTTATAATATTTAGTGTTGATATACTAATTCTGAATAAAAGAATTTTTTTTGTCTTTTCTAAATTTTGTATAAAAGAAAATCTTTTTGTATTTTCTAAATTTTGTATAAAAGATTTTTTTTAAGTTTTATAAAAGAAAATCTTTTTGTCTTTTCAAATTTTAATAAAAGAAATTCTTTTTGTATTTTCTACCAAATCAAACAACAACTTTTGGTACCCAATTAAGCACGTAGCTAACGAGTTTATCATATTTGGAGAACCAAATGTAAGTTGCGTCAATTTGATGCATAAAAGTTGAATTCCAAGGAGATTTGAAACCCGATGTTTCATTTTGAAATAGCTTTCTTGGAACTAACGGAGATTTAAAACTCTTCTCATTTGTCCATTTGGACTTATAAAACCTTGATGATTTATTATGAGTTTTACAACTTTTCAAAGGTGTGAACACCGTTTTGAAACCTGGTGTTTTAACCCTTCAGGAAGACGAAGATTTTCATTTATTGTTGAAACACGGTGTTTCATTTTGGAAAATTCTTTTCGAACTGAACAGAAACCTTACATCTTTCACATTATTCAAAACTGAATCATCTCTTTTACTCATTGAAAACATTTCATCCCTAGAATACTTTAATCGTTTGGAAATGTTTTCCTTACTCTTCCACACTTGTTTTAAACTTTAGTTTTTCACATGATTTTGAGAAGCAAATGTTTCGGATAAATATTGTTTCTTCAAATACTTCCTATCTTTTTGCAAAGAATAAGTAGTAAATTGAGAAACCTTCTTTGAAATCGGTTTTGAAAATTTACCCGTGTAAATCTAGTCCGGAACATTCACTTTTGGAATTGATTTTGTGAAAACTTTAGAAACAACCTTTTTCCTATTTTATTGAATCAAACAATTTATTGTAATGCATTCTCAAATCATCATTTTCTTTTTCAAGTTCTTCACAATAAGTCTCATGTTTCTCTTCATTGTTTTCCTTTTGCAACAAGTGTAATTTTGAGATGGCAACTACAGTTTTAATAAAGCATTTTGCTTTTCAAGATTTGCAAAATACGTTTCAAACTTATTAGTTTTTTTTTAAAGCTCTGTTTTGACATCTCAAAATCTTTAACTCGTTGTTTTAAAACCTTTTTCAACTTTGAAATCTTAGTCTCAAACACTTTGTTCTCTTCATCAAAACGTTCAACTATATCTCATATTTCTTTTACAAGTTCCAAATTCTAAGTCTCAAACATTGAACAAGTAATGGAAATCTGTGAAACGTTTGATTTATATTCTCGTTCGATCATTTCAAACATTTTCTCAAGAGAATTATCATGGTTTAAAAACTTAAACTTCGTTTCAAGTCTTTGTTTCAAAACATCATTGGAAGCCAACAAATCATTATACTCTTTTTGCACCGAAGAAGACATTTTTTCAACAAAATTCATTTTTAGCCAAAAACATTCGTTTATTTTCCTTCAAAAATAATGATTTGTTGTTTCATCTCTTGATTTGAAATATGAAGTTTTTCCAAAAGTTCCAAAACTTGAGATTTCATTTGATCAATCTTTTCTGACAACTCAGATTCATCTGAATTTAGAACTTTATTTTCAGTTTGCAAACTTTTTACTTCAACTTTTAAGCTTTTAAATCAAAATATTTTTCATTTGAATATCGTACAACCAATTCAACAGTTTCTTTCAATTGTATTTGCAAACTTAAAATCAAATCCTTTTCTGAGTTATCTTATGTGTCATAAAAGACATCTGAATCAGACTCATATTGTTCCTCAAAAATACATCAGATTGTTCTTCCAACAATCATATTTTTTTGCACTAAGCATAAACCATTCATCTCTTTCTCTCAAAGTTGATGTTGTAAGTGCACGTGCCTTAGATAGCTCTTCAACCGATAAATTCAAACTTTCATCTACAATATTAAGTTTCTCAACTTCCACTTGAAGATTTTGAATCGTTGTAAAATCAACAACTTTGGACTTGAGATGCTCATTTTCATAATCCTTTTTACGCAGTCATTCTTCTAGCTCTGAAATTGTCGTTTGTTTAAGCTTAACAATGTTATTCAGCTCAGCTAATTGACCACCTATCGTGTCAAGTGAATCCTCTTGTTCTTGGATCTCTTTCGTATATTGACTGTTATTATCCCAAAGAGACCAAACCTTGATTTGCAATTGTTAGTTTTCTTTCTTAAAATTTTCACACTTAGCTTAATACGATTCTAGGCTCACCTTATCCCAACTACTCATATACATGACGATTAACTCGATACACGCGCTCAAATAATCACCACAAACTAATATCCCGCAAACGAGAATATCTAACTCAATTTAAAACCGTAGACCAAAAATAATCCCAAAAATTCAACCCAAAATTATAATTAATCTCGAATTATTGACCTACAATTAAAATCATTCACCAAAAAATTATATAAAATCCAAGTTTTTTTTAATATCAATCTCAAAGTTAAAAATGTAACCTAAAATTATAAATTATATTAAACATCAGAAACCGTTGGGAACAATGCTGCATTAAAAAATTCCAAAAACACTGTAGCTTTCGATACTCCCAATAGGGGAAGAAGATATTTTTTAAAAACAATTTTCAAAACGCACCATGAACTTTAACATATTTACGACTTTTTTATATAAAAACTTTATTTACCAATTATGAAGCGCATATTTATAGATTTATTCGGAAAAAATGTCGCCGAAAAGATGGTCGAATTGCGAACAAAACTAGCCCAATATTGAAATGCTTCTAACATGCGTACAATTTTATAAAAAATGTTGAAGCTTAATATATATATTAATAAAACCAATTTTCAAACCCCACCCTGAAGTATGCTAAATGTTACAAACCCGACCTTAACTTTAACTTATCCACGACTTTTTTACTATAACAAACTTTATTTATGGTGAGTCATATAGTCCCGCGCGCTATCGCAAAACACGCGAGTTATAAACCTCGTAGTCCTTAAAAAGTTAAAATTGTAATCCTAAAAAATACTACTGCTTACTAAAAATATTACAGTTACACATTATTACTATATACTAAAACTCATCGCACAAAGCAACAAAATATTAAGGTTTCAGCGGGTTGTATCAACTTCTAGAGCCATATGCTATTGATAAGAGAGCTTCCTTAACCATGTTCATCCTCCACCGCTCTAAAATTCCTCAGGCCTCCCACCAAGTCCCTATTGCAGAGCCATCGTCTTCGTCTTTTCGCACACACAGATGAGTTTTGATTATGGTTTTCTCCTATTTTTATTAAAAACACGTTTTTGATTATGGTTTTTTTTTTGTTTTATGTTTGAGGCTTGGTCATTTTCTATAGTGTCTGATTTTGGATCTTTTTTTATGCGGTTAACAAAAAGTTAAGATATGTGTTTTGAATTAAAGGTGCGTTGTTTTATTCTTCTTTTGAAATTACATAGGGGTGTTTAGATTAGCTTATTTTTTGAGCTTATGGGCTTCTGGAAAAGCTAATAAGGTCATTGTTTAGGCTTTTTAGTTTATGGTTTATTAGCTCAAGTAAGTAAGCTATTGTTGATTAGCTCTAAAAACTCGAGCTTATCGTCCTTTTCAGTTTCAAATAATCTCATGAACCCTCAATATAAGCGAATCCAAACAAAGTGAGGTCTTTTATTATGAATGTAGATTGGCACATGTTTGTAACAGAATTAACTAATGTATTGCGATGTTGTATCTGATATTACATTTTTTTGGGATTGGTAGGTTAATAATAAAGCTATGTCAATTGATGTTCTGAGGACTAAGCGAGTATGAAACAACGGCTTTACGAGGACATCCACGATGCAAAAATGTCAGTTTTCACTCGCACATTTATGTTGCTACAGGTGTGAGTGTTTGTTAAGTTGGTTATGTTGTAAGGTGTAGTTAATTTACATATGAATTGGGTGATTCAGGTAATGTTAACCTGTTAGATACATATAATAAGAATATAGCTAAAATGAAAATTGGTCACATAGTCAAACAATGTTTCTATGTTGCAATTGTTTATGTTGTAAGTTTTGTTTTGCATTATATTAAGTCATTTTTCACTCCGTACATGTAAACTTCGAAGACTGACCACGCAAAAACTGGTCATAAAAGACTCAGCCGACCAAACTTGCCACTCCTATCACTAAAATTTCTAACTACTTTTTTGAACTTATATAGTTTTGAAAAAAGCGTTTGGTGATTTTGATTTTCTAATTTCCTTTGTGCAGGGCATCTGAATACAGTTTACTGCCGGGATGCTGCCCTTGCTGGGAATGGATGTTAAACTTCGCAGCTGTACGATCAAAGGCTGTTTACTTTATTTTTCTTAACACAATATATGTATTTTATTGCATTATGGTTTACTTAAGGTGTATTTGCATTATTAAATGTTTTTTTGAACAGCTTTTTTATTAAAAAACAACTTGCTTTGATGCTAGGATATCTTCAACGATACAAGGTTAACGATTTTTAAGTAATCGTTCTCAACTAAACGAAGCTTTACTCTATTACGGGACACCAAGATGAAAAGACCAAGAAACTATATCTTATAAAATCGTCACTCTTGGTGAAGACTCCGCATCATAAATTATTCTTATTAGATAGGACCATTCGTGCCTCAAATTTACGTGATTTACTCCTTCTAAGTTCCTGCTATTGTGCTTAGAGTCTAGGCTAAGTTTAAAATAGACTATTTTCCATTCGTACTATGAATCGACCTCTATTTGTAGTAACTTATGTGTAACTTCCCACTATCGAGTTATCTTACGGATAATATCTCTAACCATATGGCAAGTGAAAAAAAACACGACTAGACGACTCCACCCCACTATCAAAGATAGAACACGTAATAAAATCTATATCCATACCTCTACGAGAAATGTTAAGACGTGTCGGTAACGAGTCAATCTTAACTTTTCACGCATGAACGTTCACCTTAATAGGAACAGATTTTATCCACCGTGTCTTGGTCGTTACATCCGGCAACATTTTATCATCTATCATCTTTCTAACAGACGCAACAGAGAAGTCGCCCGAATTCTCCAAAGACCACTTCCATTTATCTGACAAAGGAACGAGAGTAACGTCATTAACCTGACCCGATAATGCGCCATATTGTTCCTGTTCGACACCACCCCTAGGTCTTCGACGAAACGAAAAGTCTAAACTGGAATGGGCCAACTTCGTACCGACCTTCACAGACTTACATGTCTCTAGAGCATACATACGAGGATAAAGGACTTTAAGGGCAGAACTTCCAATCTAAACGTCCTCCCAGAATGCAGTTTTGTCCCCATTACCCAACTTAATTTGAATACAGTTGATTAAATTAATACCTTGTTTCTTCAAAACATTGAGTTCATGCACTATATCCATCCAATATGACGGAAAAACAGATTTCACTTGCTTTTCCAATTTCCCATCATCTCCACGAATCGCCTTAATAACCCTCGCCCATAAAGAAGTACTTTGGGTGAGGAACCTCCACACCCATTTGAACATAAGACCTCTATTCAATGCGTATAAACTTGAAACACCAAGACCCCCTTTCTCTTTAGAAGCCAACACGTTTTTCCATTTTACCCAAGATATTTTCTTACTATTAAGATCGTGACCATTAAAAAAGTGACTACGAATGGACTCCAACCTGCGAAGCACACTCATAGGAACTCTAAAAATAGACATGTGATATATGGGCATCGATCCTAAGACCGACTTAAGGAGAGTTAACCTTCCTCCAATTGAAAGCGTCTTCATTTTCCACTTGGAAAGGCGAGCATGCACTTGATCCACTACCTCACTCCAAGCTTGAACCCGATGCATTGACCCACCTACTTTCGAACCTAAGTATGAAAAAAGGCGAATTAAGGATAAGACATCCAAGTTTTGAAGCAGCTCGCTTTAGTTTGTCATCATCCACAAGAACCCCCATTAGTTTGCTTTTGCCCATATTAATACGCAAGCCTGACGCGCGAAAAAAACATTCCATCACATGAACTAGACTATTAATGTTACCATCGCATTACTGTCCCACAAACACCGCATAGTCTGCATAAAACATATGGGAAAGAATCAACAAAGGACTTAGCGTTATTCCTTAAAACATACCAGCATCCACCACTTTTTGAAACGATAAATGCAAACTTTCCATAATTAATATGAACAAGAATGAGGATAACGGATCACCTTGTTTTAAACCCTTGTGGAATTAAAATTCCTCCGTTGGACTACCATTAATAATAATCAAACCTCTCGAAGATCTAAGACAACTTTGAATCCAATTACACCACTTATCACCGAACCCAAACTTTTTCAAAACATCATCCAAAAAATCCCATCGAACCGAGTCATAAGCCTTCTCAAAAT
This sequence comes from Tanacetum coccineum, assembly GCA_026074375.1. Classification (NCBI taxonomy): domain Eukaryota; kingdom Viridiplantae; phylum Streptophyta; class Magnoliopsida; order Asterales; family Asteraceae; genus Tanacetum; species Tanacetum coccineum. Next base: position 4,045 of record BQNB010183028.1, on the reverse strand, counting down.
CAACTTTAAAAATTAAAGATTGTTTCTTCTTCGACTTACACCATTGGAGCACTTCATTTAAGATAAACGGGCCGTCTAAAATTTGTCTATCCGCAATGAAGGCTGATTGCACCTCGTTTACAATATCTCCCAAAACAACTACTAGCCTATTCGCCAATATTTTTGCAATAATTTTGTACAAGCTTCCGATTAGACTTATTGGTCTAAAATCTTTTACCACGTTAGCATCAGGGATTTTAGGAATCAAGGCAATAAAAGACGAGTTACAACCTTTAGGGATGTCTCCATAAGTAAAGAAATGTTTAACGGCTTTGAATACGTCATTCTCAATAACCTTCCAAAATCGGCGATAAAAACAAAACGTGAAACCGTCTGGACCAGGGGATTTATCAATCCCACAATCCCAAACCGCCCTCTTTAGAAACTTCAAGCTCCAGCTCTACCTGTTGATCAAAAGATAAAGTTTTCGAATAGTTCATATCTAGAGTAGCTCGACTTACATCAGGTTTATCGAATCTTCTTTTGAAATGTTGAAATAATTCCTTTTTCACCATTTGCGGACTGTCAGTCCATATGCCTTCAACAATAATACCTCGAATATTAAGTTGACTTCGTTTTTTATTCAGCACGCCGTGATAGAAACTAGAGTTCTCGCCTCCTTCTATCGACCATTTAATCTTCGCTTTTTGAGCCATTTCCAACGATTGAAGTTTGTCAATATCTTGAATAGATTTAAAAAACTCCATTCTTTTGTTTACGATCTCCTCATTGCCTTTACCTTTGTCTATTATAGCGTCCACTGCCTTTAAATCATCTTTGAGTTTTACTTTTCTGTTTTTCAAACTTATCATATTGTCTTTGTTCCATTCTCGTATCGTCTGTTTGAGGTATTTCAATTTCTTCATCATATTAATCATCGCATTAGACGCATCTACAGGAGCTTCAATCCATGTATCTTCAACAAGTTTATTAAAACATTCCATTTCAAACCAATAATGAAAAAATCAGAAAGGAATCGGCCCATAATCAAAGTAAGACTCACGAAGCAAAATAGGTCGATGGTCGGAAAGGTACCGTTCCAAGGAAATTACTGTGATATTCGGACAACCTATCAAGTTTGCTCATCTTTGTGGCAGATTTATGGCACCACGTAAACGAACTACCACCTAAAGGAACCTCCTCCAACCCCGCATTAGCGATAAACGTGCTGAACACATTAGCACCTTTAATATTAAACATCGACCCAAACCTTTCAGATTTATACCGCACCTCATTAAAATCCCCCATTATAATTACCTTGCCTTTCCAATTATTAATCACGTGAGTCAAATAATCCCACAACATCTTTTTTTCATTTAATTCTTGAGGAGAGTAAACCAAAACAATGAGAAGGTCATTACCAGTTTTCAACCACACGCCGCGAATCATAATAAAATAGTCAGAAACAGTGACGTCTTTTTACGAAAAGAACTAGGATCCCAAACCCGAGTTACCTACAGAATCACTATGAACATAATCAAATGCAAAATTACCGTGTTAGATATTAGAAAAAGACTCGGTCACCCCGTGTATTTTATTGTTCAATATAGCTCGTAGTTTAATAGGTAAACGTATGACTTTCGGTATTGAACCGGGTACTAATACCCGGTGTATTGTAAGAACTATAAATACCTCTTCCAACTTTGGAAGAGGTAAGCATCTATTTCACTTTACACACACTCTTTAGTGTGTTTTTCTTATTTCTCTCTCAACTATTCTCTCTCTCTAACTTTCTCTCTCTAAGATCTCTTTAGATCTATACATGTTTGTGTGAATTCGGGAACCTACAATTGGTATCAGAGCCATGGGGTGGATTCGTGTTTGATTTGTGTGGTTAATAAGCTCAAAATTCGTGGCTTATTTTTGCTCTAAAACCCCACGGCTCAAAATCATAGGTTGAGCTCATTTGGTTGGTTAATCGTGCTGTTTTTCATGCTATAAATGCTAAGGAAGGTATATTGTGGCTATGACATGTGATCTACAAGCTCCAAGTTCGATTACAAAGATTAAAGGTTCGAATTTCTTCTATGTTCTTCGTGGAGAGTTGCTTGGTTTTTGAAGATCCTCAATGATATACGAGTTTATGTGTGTTTAATCTTGTTATACACACTTAATATAGTATGGTTGTAGCTTATATTCGTGGTTAGAAAGCTTAATTGGTTAATTCTGCTCAATTCGTACTTGAAGTTCTTCATGGCGGTTTGACTATTTTATTGATTTTCTTGCCGGCGAGTTGACAAAAAGGAGACAAGATCCACCTTTTTAGGAAAGTTGTCAGGCGGCGGTTTGACCTGGTCAACGGCGAGTTGAATTCATTTGAATATTTTATTGCCGGCGAGTTGACAAAACTCGCGGCGAGTTGCTAAAACACACGGCGAGTTGCTAAGATTATAGGCAGCGAGTTGCTCACGGCGAGTTGCTTAGTTTATTGGCAGCGAGTTGCTAAACGGCGAGTTGCTAAACGGCGAGTTGCTAAACGGCGAGTTGCTAAACGGCGATTTGAGTATTTTATTAAGGCAGCGAGTTGTCAAAAGAAGCAGCGGTTTGATTATTTTATTACACGGCGGTTTGCTTACACTAGCAGCAGTTTGAATTAAAAAAAAAAAAATACTTTTGGCGGGAAAAGTTTAGAAAATTTATTTTTTCCTATAGCCTTTTCAGCTCATTTTTACACCAAATTTAAATTTTGGTAATAAGGTAAAAATTTTGTTAAAAAATTAAAATTATTTTTGGCGGGAAAAATTAAGAAAAAAATTAATTTTTCAATAGCTTTTTTAGCTAATTGTTACACAAAATTTAAATTTTGGTAATAGGGTAAATTTTGTGTTTTGGTCAAAATTCAAATATTTTAGGGCCAAATAACAAACCGTCAACCTAAACAGGACTTAAACTGCATTAATCAAACAACAAACCTACCTTAACATCAAACGATTATTCATTCACGGTTTTCTATTGATTTTGTAAAATCCCGTTAATCTTTTATCGGTTTTAATCATAGACTTGTAAAATCCCGTGAACGTTAATTGCATTTAAAACCACAACATCAATCACATTATCTACTTAAGATCCTTAATTTTATTTCACACATCGAATTTCAATGGAATCTTCTAATTCTAATTCAAAAGAGAGAGAGCTTCAACTGACGCAACGGCTCGCAAAACAAAGGCACTCCAACTGCATGACATGGTTTGAACAACTCGAGACACATCTTCATGATCTCTATCTCCTTAATTCGCCTTATGCTGTTGATGCATTTAAACCAGCATTTCGCTCATTCTTTGGTGAAGAGCATCAGACTTTCAAATTGAAGATGTTTCATAATCTGGATCAGTTAAGGCTACAACTTGAAAGAGAGAATCTTCATGGGGTTAATGCAAAGACTTGTCTTCAAGCACTCAGAACACAGTTCAAGGAATTTCTTGCCTCAAAAGGGGTAAATGCAACGGATCTTCTGAATCAAGGTTGGCAACAAGACTTCGAAGACTTCACGCGCTGTGAACCTAGTGCGTACAGACGTAAGTTACTCGAGAACCTGGATACACTTGAAGCGGTCATTCATAGAGTTGTAAATACACATGGTGTATTACGCATGGAAGAAAATGAAGTTAATGCACTAAAGGAGAATGGAAGTCAGTTGCATGATGAAATACTTCATGAGCATCAAATTAAGTCAAGTGTCAAGATTCAGTCTCAAGATATTCATATCAATCCAGTTCAAGTAATGGATGATAGCTTGATTGTATCAAAAAGCAGTTCGATAGAGCCTGAAAACAACAATGCATTCAGCAAATCAAAGATTGAAAATCAGATGCAAAGGCAAGAAAAAAAGATCAATATGCGTGAAACAGTTGATGTTGGGTTGGTTGTCACAGAAAGCAGTTGGAGTTATACCACACAAGTTGTGGATGCAGATATCAGACCAGTACATGATGATGAGCCATTTGCTGAGGTACAATTGACTGCTCTACATAATATCCTTGCTAATGAACAACATCATACTGAGCAA
>BQNB010183027.1:0-12441 GCA_026074375.1 Tanacetum coccineum | reverse complement strand
ATGTCAATCAATAAACAAATCCCATTCTTGTTTATTAAAGTTCGATCGAGTCTTAGTCATTAGACATACGTCTCGAGTCTTTTTATTTTAATCATTTAGGTTGTTGATTTTGAAATAATAGTTGCATGGGTCTAGTTTCTAATTCTTTTTCATGGTGTCATATTTTAGAATAAAAACATCTAAATGTGCATTTCTAGTTCCATGATAATATCTTGTTATATATATGCACTTGTCTACTAACTTTGTCTTGTAGCACACATCCATATCTTGATTTCTTGGTGCCCTAAACAAGGGGGAGCACTTGCAAGCTAGTTACTCATTTAAATTGCATCGAACTTCTCAAGTATCGATGGTAATTTATTTATGGATCCGTTATAGTCAATATACAAGGAATGTAAGTATCATGGGGACGCAATGAGCAAGGGGGAGCTAGGAGATATGTGAGTAAATATCATAGAGTTGGTTAAACCGTGATGATAGAAGACTTCACTGGGATGATGCAAGCTCAACTTTATAGGAAGATAAGATTGGAGATTGTCAAATACGATGAAGGGTTCATTCATACTCCAAATACTTCACCTGCTCCACTTCAAAATCACCCTCAACCCTAAGGTCCTCTTCTCATACCTTCAACTTATATATTTGAAGTACCTATTTTTTTTCATGCCTTCCTCTCATCTATCACGACCTCCACTAAATTATCCAAGAAACACAAAACCGCCTCAACCTTATTTCTCATATTTTCTTCTCATTCCTCCAACCTATATACTTGGAGCATATATATTTTCCTCATTCCTTCAACCTACACACTTGAAGTACCTACCTTCTTCTATTGCCTACTTCTCATATCTCATAATATTTTCTAAACTATCCAAGAAACACACAATCACCTTCACCTTTATTTCTCATATCTTCTCAAACCTATATACTCGGAGCACTTATCCTCTTATCATTCCTTCAACATATATACCCAGAGCACATACCCTCTTCTCATGACATCTTCTTAAACCTCCAACCTTTATGCTCTAACCATAATCCGCTGTATACCTTTTTGCTTCGACAAAAGGGGGAGAAGGGAGTGTAAACAAGTAACTTTTAAACTTTACTATGTGTTATAGTTTACATAGTTTGTCATCATAAAAAAGGGGGAGATTGTTAGTGCAAATATTAATGATATTTAATCTATACAATCTCTTTATGTTCTGGTGATGACAAACATGTAACTTGTAATATTGCGCCGAAAGTGCGCAAGTTACTCGTAATCACAAATTATCAATGCATACTTGCATCCACATCTCTCGACGTCTCAAGTCTACATCAACACCGACATTTGTTTGCACCCGACGTAAATCACGTAAGGTATGTACAAACAACATTAAACTTGTAGGATGATCAAAGAAATAAGTTTTTGTCTTAAACTTTATATTTTTATAAATATAACAAAATTATTTTTCAAAAATTATTTAGACAAATTAGTTTAGAATTATAAAGAAATGTTTTATTTGGTAATTATTTTGAATTTCAAAATCTGGTCATTTCCCCCTAAAACAAGTGTCACTTTCCCTAAATTTCACCTTCATCACAAAAAGACAAAAACGGGAGCGTCTGTCAGGGCGTTCCCTTAAATAGGCCTGCGACCCCCTTAAATACCGGCGGCCCCCTAATATATCTGGGACCGCCGTTTCTTGACAGCCTATTTTTCAGCTCCTATAAATAGTGGGTCACCTCTAACTATTTTCACAACTCTTTTGCATAATTTTCTTTTAGTTCTTTCTCTCTCTAGATCTTACTAAATCTCTCTAAATCTTTGATCATTTAACTGATTAATCTTGTTATTATTTTTTAAATGTGCTCAAATCTTCTATCCTTCCCTCCTTGAATGTTGATTTGTGTAGGGTGAGTCCCCTCCCCCCTCCCCCCCCCCTAAATGGCCCCCAAGAGAAGACACTTTCGTCATTGCCAAGATAACAAAGTTAATGTATTCTTGTTTAGTATCATTTGTAACAAATTGTTACATATAGACTAGTCCATTGTCTTTTCATTCCTTGTGTATGTGTGTAGATCCAGATATTGTATACATCCAAAAGTGTTTGTGTTGTGTCATTAGTATTTCAGGTCCTCAAAATACAAGTAAGTGGGTGATTGATTGTTCTAGCTAAGATTAGGGAACTCGACATCTAGCTTAGTGTCCCGGAAAATAATTTAAGCGGCTGGTTTATGTGTTAGGCCATAAAACACATGTTTGTAATGTGTTTGGGCCCTAAAAAACATAATACGGGTTTGGATTGTACCTGAAGAAGGGACTCGACATCTAGCTTAGTGTTGGAAAATAATGTAAAGCATTGTATAAGAGGGTTATTCTTCGCCGAAAGGGAGCTTGTAAGATTTAGTAAAGTAACTCTTACGTTGGATACTCGAGGAGTGGAGTAGGGCGAAAATAAGCTTATGACCGAACCACTATAAATCATCATGTCCGGTTTGCATTTTCTTTTACCTTTCGCTTTACTTATTTCTTTACATTTATTCTTTTACTTTAATACTTGCATTGTGATCATGATTGCATTTCATTATGTACAATCAAATTTTACTTATGGTTGTGTAAGAGTTCTTTGATAGTGAATATTGTGAGTGTGGTTGTATTTTTAGATTATGTATTAGTAATTGTAGATCTATAATCAACACTTCTCATATTATGTCAAGCTTGATTGGTGATTTGATACAAAAGATTTAAAGTTTTTAAATGGAAACGTATTCACCCACCCTCTACGGTTTCACAGATTAATTGGCCATTAATCTCTCATTAATTCCATGAATAGGTTTTGAGTAAATCCTCTATAAATAGGGATCACAATTGCATGGAAAAAACACACAAAAAACAAAAAACACATAGAAACACAGGGTTCTTGATATGTGCCTAGAACAAGAACAAACACTTGGTTTTATCCCAAGGAGGTATTCGTGATACCCAGGCATAGGGTCGAATAATCTTCTTTGGAAAGTGATTACACGACTTCAAGTGATATCTGGTAATCATCTTTGGAAATTAGCTAGGCTATTAATTTTCTTCACCTTGATCTGGGATACATAACAACCAATAATCTAAGAAGATTATTTTGTAATAATCAATGGATGTTGCTGCTATGAAACACATGGCTTCAAACTTTGCCAAGCTTGACAAGTTTGAAGGGGTTGACTTTAGAAGATGGCAGAAGAAGATGCACTTCTTGCTTTCTAGCATGAGTGTGGTGTATGGTTGACTCCTCCTTTCCCTGAAGATGTGGTGATGATGCAACCCAGTGGAACATAACAGAAAAAAGGGCTAAGTGGATAAGAGCTGACTATGTCTGTATAGGTTAATCCCAATGGTAATGTTTGATTCTTTATTTGATATTTATCAGAATGTTAAATCTTCCAAAGAACTATGGGATTCCTTAGAGGCCAAATATATGGCTGATGATGCATCAAGTAAGAAGTTCCTTGTTAGTAATTTCACCAATTACAAAATGATTAATTCAAGACCAGTTTATAGAACAATACAATGAAACTTCTGGTATACATGGAAGGTTTTCACAACATAAGTGAACATGAATGAGGGCCATTCAGGTACTTGTATCATTGACAAACTTCCTCCTTCTTGGAAAGATTTCAAGCACACCTTGAAACATCTCAAAGAGGAGTTAACTCTTGTTGAGTTGGGGAGTCATCTGCGCATTGAGGAGTCCCTCAGGATATAGGATAGTGACAAGCCAAAAGGCAACAATGTTATTGGTCCTTTAGTTGTCAATATGGTGGAGCATAACAACTCCTCCAGGTACAATGACAATAAGGGTAAACGTAAACATCATGATAACACAAAAAAGGGGAGAGTTGAATCCTACAAAAAGTCCAAAAGCGCTTGTTAGAAGTGTGGGAAACCTAAAGACTTAAAAGAAGATTGCAAAGGTGTTAATGTTGGCAACAAAGCCAATGGTTCAGGCACAAAGGGTTCAGTGGATGGTTCATCCAACTCACTGAAAGGTCTGAATATGTTTAATAAATCTCTCCAGGTTTATTATGTTACATATGTATCTGAAGCTTACTTTGTGCAGGATGATGATGTTGCGTGGTGGGTTGACTCAGGAGCAACAGTTCATGTGTGTAAAGATAGATGCTAGTTCAAGACCTATGAGTCGCTGAATGATGGATCTATTCTTCACATGGGGAATGAGTCAACAACCCTGGTGCATGAACGTGGTTGTGTAGATCTTAAGTTTAGTTCTGGAAAGATTGTTTCGTTGTTTAATGTTTTGCATGTTCCTAATATAAGGAAGAATTTGGTTTCTAGTAGTATTTTGAATAATTGTGGTTATAAACAAGTGATTGAATCTAATAAATTTATTTTATCCAAACATGGTGTGATTATTGGTTTTGGTTATTTGAGTAATCAAATGTTTAGGCTTAATATTGTTAATGATAATATTGCTTCAGAATTTATGTCAACCTCTAAACTGAATGATTCAATCTTATGGCATGCTAGATTGAGCCATGTCCACTTTAAAAGGATGCAAGATATGTCTAAGGATGGTTAATCGCGAGCTTTTAAACATGACACGAAAAGTAAAAGAATCTTGCATGCTGAACAAAATAACTAAGAAACCATTTCAAAATGTAAAACGTGAAACTGAAGTTTTAGAGCTGATCCACAGTGATTTATGTGATTTGCATGCTACTCTTTCACTAGGGAATAAAAATACTTTGTGACATTTATTGATGATGCTTCTAGGTTTTGTTATGTTCATTCAAAGGATGAAGCATTAGATAAATTCAAATTATTCAAAACTAAAGTTGAATTACAACAAGGTCCCCAAATCAAAATATTTGGACTGATAGGCGGATGTGAGTACAATGGATACTCTGTATTTTTTAGTCTGTTGGTAATCATCAATAATATGTGAATTACCTCCCATCAACTCCACAACAAAATGGAAATATCTAAAGGAAAAATAGAGGATAAAAGAAATGTTTAATTCCATGTTGCCCACTCAAGACTGATTCAAGGGTTTCTGAGTGAAGCTATGTTAACAAGCTTGCTATTTATTAATAAGGTTCCCAATAAAAGGAAGAAGATTACCCGTTATGAACTCTAGAATAAAAAGAAACCAAACCTAAACTACCTTAGGGTTTGGGGTTGTAGGGTAGTTGTAAGACTCCTTGATCAAAAGCTAAAAACTTTGGGTGAAAGAGGCATTGAATTCATCTTTGTTAGATATGCTGAGCATTTCAAGGTTTTTAGAATCTATGTCATTGAGCCTAATGATTTAGTTTCAATAACTCGAATTGAGTCAAGGATGTTTATCTTTGATGAAATAGAATTCTATTAGTCCCTAGACCAAGTCAGAGGTCCCTGGTAAATGAGGAACTGAGGAGTGACATTGGTTGTTTAGTTTGACATAAAGAGTCACCGGAAGAGGTTGTTAGCACCTGAACATAGAGGCTAAGAAAAAACCAAGGAATAGGACTTCAAAGGATTTTGGACTTAAATTTCAATTATATTTAATTGAAGGAACAAGGGATGAGGTCTCTGACTAACACTCCTATTGCTTTAATGTTGAGGATGACCCCAAAACATATAATGAAGCAATGAAGTCCCAAGGTGTTGCATTCTAGAAAGAAGCAATTAATGATGAGGTTTGCAACATGGCTTCAAACTTTGCCAAGCTTGACAAGTTTGAAAGGGTTTGACTTAGCGAGCAGAAGAAGATGCACTTTCTTGCTTTCCAGCATGAGTGTGGTGTATGTGTTGACTACTCCCATTCCTGAAGATGGTGGTGATGATGCAACCGTGGAACAAATCAGAAAAAAGGGCTAAGTGGTATAATGCTGACTATGTCTGTAGAGGTTTAATCCTCAATGGTATGTTTGATTCTTTATTTGATATTTATCAGAATGTTAAATCTTCCAAAGAACTATGGGATTCCTTAGAGGCCAAATATATGGCTGATGATGCATCAAGTAAGAAGTTCCTTGTTAGTAATTTCACCAATTACAAAATGATTAATTCAAGACCAGTTATAGAATAATACAATGAACTTCTTGGTATACTTGGAAGGTTTACACAACATAAGATGAACATGAATGAGGCCATTCAGGTATCTTGTATCATTGACAAACTTCCTCCTTCTTGGAAAGATTTCAAGCACACCTTGAAACATCTCAAAGAGGAGTTAACTCTTGTTGAGTTGGGGAGTCATCTGCGCATTGAGGAGTCCCTCAGGATATAGGATAGTGACAAGCCAAAAGGCAACAATGTTATTGGTCCTTCAGTTGTCAATATGGTGGAGCATAACAACTCCTCCAGGTACAATGACAACAAGGGTAAACGTAAACATCATGATAACACAAGGGTTGATCCTAACAAAAAGTCCAAAGTGACTTGTTAGAAGTGTGGGAAACCTAAAGACTTAAAAGAAGATTGCAAAGATGTTAATGTTGGCAACAAAGCCAATGGTTCAGGCACAAAGGGTTCAGTGGATGGTTCATCCAACTTACTGAAAGGTCAGAATATGTTTAATAAATCTTTCCAGGTTTATTATGTTACATATGTATCTGAAGCTTACTTTGTGCAGGATGATGATGTTGCGTGGTGGGTTGACTCAGGAGCAACAGTTCATGTGTGTAAAGATAGATGTTGGTTCAAGACCTATGAGTCACTGAATGATGGATCTATTCTTCACATGGGAAATGAGTCAACAACCCTGTGCATGGACGTGGTTGTGTATATTTTAGGTTTAGTTTCTGGAAAGATTCTTCATTGTTTTAATGGTTTTGCATGTTCCTAATATAAAGAAGAATTTGGTTTCTAGTAGTGTTTTGAATAATTGTGGTTATAAACAAATGATTGTATCTAATAAATTTATTTTTATCAAACATGGTGTGATTATTGTTTTGTTATATGAGTAATCATAATGTTTAGGCTTAATATTTTAATGATAATATTGCTTCAGAATTTAATCAACCTCTAAACAGAATGATCAATCTATGCATGCTAGATTGAGCCATGTCCACCTTTAAAAGCATGCAAGAATATGTCTAAGGATGGGGTAGAATCTCAGCTTTTTTTTTTTTTTTTTTGACATGGACAACTAAAAGTATAAGACTTGCATGCTGAACAAAATAACTAAGAAACCGTTTTTTATATTTTTTTTTTTTTTTTTTTTTTTCTATTTTACATTTCAAAATGTACAACGTGAAACTGAAGTTCTTAGAGCGGATCCACAGTGATTTATGTGATTTGCATGCTACTCTTTCACTAGGGAATAAAAATACTTTGTGACATTTATTGATGATGCTTCTAGGTTTTGTTATGTTCATTCAAAGGATGAAGCATTAGATAAATTCAAAGTATTCAAAACTAAAGTTGAATTACAACAAGGGTCCCAAATCAAAAGATTTAGGACTGATAGGGGATGTGAGTACATGGATACTCTGTATTTTTAGTCTGTTGGTATTATCTATAAAACGATTACCCCCATACTCCACAACAAAATGGTATATCTGAAAGGAAAAATAAGTGCTAAAAGAAATGGTTAATTCCATGTTGCCCTACTCAGGACTGATTCAAGGGTTCTGAGGTGAAGCTATGTCAACAGCTTGCTATTTATTAAATAAGGTTCCCAATAAAAGGAACAAGATTACCCGTTATGAACTTTTATTTTGTTAAAACTTATGTCAGGTTTTGAATATTGTGATGTCATGTTTAACTTATAAATGTTTTGAACTTTTATGTCATTTTGAAAACTGTTGGGACCATGTTGTAAACTCTGACATTTTAAGAGCATCGAATGAAAATTTTATTTAAAAACGTATCTTTGGAGGTTGTTTCCCTATTACTTGTCCATTGTACTATGACGTCACACCTTAATGTTACCTTTCCGCTGCTACCATATTTTGGGGGTGTGACAAAAGGTCCCTGATAAATGGAACTGAAGACATTGGTGGTTCAGTGGTCCCTAAAGAGGTCACTAAAGAGGTTGTGATTCAACAACCTAAACCTGAGCTTAGAAAAAGCAAATGAAATAGGACTCCAAAGAAATTTAGCCTTGAATTTAAATTATACTTAAGTGAAGGAACAAGGGATGAGGTCTCTGACCAACACTCCTATTGTTTTAATGTTTAGGATGACCCCAAAACATTTGATGAAGTAATGAAGTCTCAAGATGTTGCTTTCTGGAAAGAAGCAATTAATGATGAGATGGATTCCATTTTGGACAACAATACTTGGGTGTTGGCTGATCTACCTCCAGGTTGAAAACCTCTTGGTTGCAAATGGATATTCAAAATAAAACTAAAGGTAGATGGGACTATTGAAAAGTTCAAGGCTAGACTAGTCATTCAGGGCTTTAGACAAAAGTCAAGGATAGATTATTTTGATACTTATGCCCCAATGGCACGTATCAGTACCATAAGACTGCTGATTCCTATGACATCAATTCACAATCTGATTATTCATCAAATGGATGTGAAGACAACATTCTTAAATGGTAAATTGGATGAGGAGGTCTATATGAACAAACCTTAGGGCTTCATCATGCCTGGCAATGAAAACAAGATATGTAAACTGATTAAGTATTTATATGGACTGAAGTAGGCACCTAAACAATGGAATCAAAAGTTTGATGAAATGGTTTTGTCTAGTGGTTATTTACTTAACCAAGCTGACAAATGTGTATATAGCTAATTTGATGAATCTAGTAAAGGGGTCATCATTTGTCTATATGTTGATGACATGCTGATCTTTGGCAATGACCAAGTTCAGGTTGACCTGACAAAGGAATTTTTGTCATCAAGGTTCTCCATGAAAGACGTGGGGGAGGCTAATTTTATTCTCGGTATAAGGATTAAACATGAAAGTGGTGGAATAACAATTTCTTAGTCTCATTATATTGAGAAGGTACTAAGAAATCTCCATTACTTTGATTATACTCCAGTGAGTACTCCTATGGATACAAGTGAGAAGTTGATGCCTAATAATGGCCAGGTTGTATCTCAACTTGAGTATTCTAGGGTGATTGGTTGCCTAATGTATGTCATGACTTATACAAGGCTTGATATTGCTTTTGCAGTGGGTAAACTGAGTAGGTACACTAGTAATCCTAGTACTCAACATTGGAAAGTAATTCAAAGGGTACTAAAGTATTTGAAGAAAACTATGGATTATAGTTTGATATATACTGACTATCCTTTAGTCTTAGAAGGATACACTGATGCAAGCTGGAATAGCAACACTGAAGACAATTCATCTACCAGTGGCTGGGTATTCCTGTTTAGTGGGGGTGCAATTTCTTGGGCATCCAAGAAGCAAACTTGCATCACCAGCTTAGTACTGGAATATGAATTTGTAGCTTTAGCAGCTACTGGTAAGGAAGATGAATGGTTGAGAAACCTGATCCTTAAGATTCTACTATGGTCCAAACCTATAGCACCTATATTTATCTGTTGTGATAGTGATGCTACACTAGCAAAGGCTTATAGGCAAATGTACAATGGGAAGTCTAGACACTTAGGTGTCATGCATAGCATGATTTATGAACTTATCATGAATGGGGTGGTATCTATGAAGTTTGTAAGGTCTCAACAAAACTTAGCTGGTCACTTGACGAAGGGACTGGCTAGAGACTTGGTTATAAAGTCTGCTGAAGGGATGGGTTTAAAGTCTAACTTAGTCACTGAATAATAGGACACCTAACTCCCTACAGAGAAACTTGGTAGCTGAGTTCAATATGGAAAGTTGAATGTTCAGTGGACTGAAGCACATGTTTTACAATCATCTCAAGGATGTGCTTGGAATGTGCTGAAAAAGAGGATGAAGACTTTACTTCTCTATGGTTAATTTCTTTGAAAAAATGATTAGAATGAGTATGAATAAAGAGGAACCACCTATATGAATGTTGAGGTATTGCCGCTTCAAGGAACTCTGGACTTTTAGCTCTTACAACATTTATGAATTGGATATGGAGACATGGCTTGTATAGTGTCAGGAGCGTTTAAGTGTTTGACAACTTATATGTATTTTATCTTTAGGTATTCAAATGGGTTAAAGGGTTCAATTCTTAAAACGCCATGATTCTCGAATATTCGAACGTGTTATATACTAAGATGGAAATTCAATCCTCAAGATATTTTCATTTATGTACTTGTTTTGTTTTATATTTAATTTTCATGCAAAGGGAAATTGGGGAGGATTGTTGAAAATTTAGTTCAATTATTAGGTTTAATTCATACTAGATAATGGGACTGAAGGTACAGAGTGTACTCCAATAGGTCACTAAACACCCTGACTCTAATAGTGGTTAAAAGGAATTCAAGTAACTGATGAAGTTTAGTGAGTTCACTCTTTAGTGAGTGCAACTCTGAACTGAATGGTATTCATCAGTTTAATGGCTTCAGTTTTGTACTCTCTAAGTAGTAAGCTGAAGGACACCGTCAAGGAGTAATCCATCAGAGGATGTATCCTCAGCGGGTTATCTCATTAGTGAGACTTATTAGTTTGAACGCTTCAGCTTGTGTGCTTTTCAGTGAGCTAGCTGAGTGTTCAGGACGCTGAAGGATTAACCTCGTTGAAATGAATTCAACTATCTGGTAACAACTTTGACTTATTCAAGTGGCAAGTTTGACTACATTAAATGACCTTGTTTAAATGGGTCATGTAACCACTAATTCCTACATTTATAGAGGCTAATTATGGAAGAGATTAATAGGCCCATTAATCTCTTATAATTCCATTTACTAAGGTTTGAGTAAATCTCTTATAAATAGGAGATTACAAACTGCATAGAGATATATATAAAACAAAAACACTTAGAAGTAAAGGGTTCTTGATTTGTGCCTAAAACAAGAACAAGCACTTGGTTTTATCCCAAGGAGGTATTCGTGTAACCCAGGCATAGGGTAGAATAATCTTCTTTGGAAAGTGATTACACGACTTCAAGTGATATCCGGTAACCTTCATTGGTACTTAGCTAGGCATTGATTATCTTCACCATGTCTTGAGCTCTCTACAACCAACAAATTTAATCTATATCAAATTGTAGAAGACAAAGGCTCACTCCTCTACACGTTTTAATAGAAAATTTTAACGAAAAAAATGTAAAAACATATGAAATGTAGGAATTTTATTTGGTGTTTGAGTGGTTTATATTAGCTGTTATTCTCGTGTGTCCTATTATTCCATGTGTCTCCCATTAGTATTCTGTAACTATGGTTATTGCTCAGTGAATGCTCTATAACTTCATAATTGCTTAAACTTGATGTTCAATCAATACCCTATATCATTAATACTGCCCATTCAAATCCCCCAACTCAATCTTATATAGTATAAGATATTATAAAAAGTTTTTTTTCTAGAACCTCATAAGTCAATAACTATTCTCATGAAATATAGGCCAATTCAATTTAGCTCATAATACCAAAAAATAAGCTTAAACAAACACCGACTTATACATACCACTACAACCTCTTTTACTCAATATGTACTTTAAAATAATTTCAACTAAATTATGTATATCATAATCATGATAAATGAACTTACATGATCATGGGAGCTTCAACAAACTTGTCGAGAGTGAAAGACCAAACTCCAAGAACATCAGCAAAAGTAATAAGAAATTTCCAAACCTGAAATATGCAAAATTGCAAATCAAATCAGCTTATGTACCGTCCCAATCACCGATATCAAGTGAAAGCATATTTATAATAGTATATAGGAACTTTTTACGTGTTGCTCATTCACTACCACGTATCCCCCCTTCGCCATTAACAATTTGCCTTCTTTCTTTGCCATGTCCGTCAATTCCGTTAAGTAATTCTTTTTTCGCTTATGCACATATTCGTCTTGCGTTTGAGGCCTAACACCACCGTTACGACACATATGGTCCTATGTCCTCATTGAGATAACAACCACTTCCGCTTACATCTGAGGATTGTAAAGAAATTTCCTTACACCGGCTTTAAGCTTCTCTGCAACAGAATCCTCTTTCGCTATAACAAAAACTTGAATCTTGCAACTTGTCTAGCGACCTATCAACTTGCTTTTTCCAGCTTTCTACATATTTTCCTTGATACCGTCGTAAAGGCTGCATTTAGAGCAACTGTTTCTGTTGATTCTTTCCAGCTTTCAACATTTTTTGCATTTCAACTGATTCACCACTTCCCAAATTTTTATCTGCGATACAAAATCCTGTCCAGTTCTGTTGGAAATCATTATCCAAAATAACCTAATATTCCATTAATATCATACGAGCTACGCAGCAGAAATTAAACACATATAGCACTTATAATTAACATAAACAAACGTAAAAGGAAAACATACCGAATAACAATCAAGCTACGTGAAGAACCAGAGACTTCTTCGAGTACACACATGTGTGTAATACATGCGAAACCAAAACCCTTCAAGTTTCTAAA
>BQNB010183026.1:7500-12441 GCA_026074375.1 Tanacetum coccineum | reverse complement strand
AAATTTATTTTAAAAACGAACAAACACTATTCATCTCAGGAAATAGTGCACAAGTTATAAAATAATGCGAAACTTTCTCGTTTTAAGCCCGCTTCTTACGTTTTTTATGTCTACGCTTTTGTATTAAGACGACGTATCAAAATATGACATTTTTGCATTTCATATCCTCTGATGAACAGTGATTTTCACTGTTCATACCAGTTTTAAACTTATTTTTATAACTTTAATTAACGTAAAAACCTGTAAATGCCGTATTTTATTCGTTATAACTCTGTTTTTAGCGATTCTTTCGAGCACGTTCTCGTAATTGAATGCTCTATTTATTTATGATGTTTTTCAAAAATAAAGTGTCATTATGAATAGTAACTTTTTATAAAATTATTTTTATAAAAGTATTAATTATCGTAAACTCGTAATTAGCGTATCTCCTTCGTTTTAAATCGGTTTTTCGAGTTTTTTATATGCTTGGAATCGTCATGAGACGTACTATTTTTATAAAATATAAAATCAATGCTTAAAATTTTGGACTAAAACAACCCCTATATATCTTTTTGAGTTTATTTATATAACTTTGTTTTTATATACTTTTTAACTACATAAATTACTACAAGTTTTCCACAATCTTTTATATCATATGCCATACATATATAATGTCCATTAGTCCATCATATGTCTAAGAGTCCATGGTAACAAGTCCTTAACACTTATTTGATCATAACCTCACTATGTAAACTTTTAGTTAACTAGTTTGTACTTATACTTTTATACATAAACCAACATGGTACAATACTTATATATCCATCATGACATGATATTAACAACCAGGGCCGGCTCTTTGGGGGTGCCACAGGACCAATGGCACAGGGCCACCACAAAATCAGGGCCACCAATTTCTAAAGATCGTTGACTATATATAGATGCATTCAATGATGATTTTATTATTATGTTAATATAGAATGGGGTAAAAAAGTCTGCCGTATAAGACACCGACTACAACTGACAATTTCCTTTTTTTGTGGGGCTAATAGGGCTAAGGCCCAATTAAACTCTAATATCCTAGTATATATATAAAAAACAAAACGTATGCCATTAATTCATATTAAAAAACTGCTTGGAGGAAAAGAACTTGCCGCAAGCCGTAATACTTTCGTTTGCGATCGATTCAATTCTATAAGTTATAGCTTATAACTCATTAGGTAATTTTCAAACTTATTGTTTTGAATGCTAGAAGAATCGCACTATTTAAATAGTTAATTTTGATGCTTATAACTCGGTTAAATGTTTCTTTTAGTATCGTTGTTTTAATGTTTTTGGAATCTTAGTAATACTTTTTACACGTTATCAATGGATATATTCATAATTCATTTCTACGTTTACTTTTGGTATTTAGTGGGGCCTACGTATAGTCGTGGTACAGGGCCACCGAAATCCACGAGACGACCCTGGTTGGTACACATATACCCCACTAAATCACAAAAGACAAACAAAAAAACCAACGGCGCGAGAATGGCACCACCACTCCGTTCGGTTTCTCGTTCCGTTCTCAACGGCGCTGGCTGTTATGTATGGCGCGAGAGAGAATGACACCACCACTGGAGTGGTGAGACGTTCGATTTTCTCGTGCCGTTCTTTGGCACCAGAGAATGGCACCACCGTTCCCTACACTCTTACAATTTTTGATATGGATGAATATATAAGTTGAGTTTTATTTCATCGAATACATAATTAACTCGTTATGGTTGACAACATTGATTATTTGTGTTGAGGTGAGATCATGATAGAACAATATCATCTCAAAGTAAAAAAGAACACATCCTAGCTATCCATTTTTCATCAAATAAAAAAAAACAATTAAAAAACTCTATTTTCCACCTCTTTTAAAAAAATAAAATATCTTGCAAACGGTAAATCGTCAAACGACAAAAAATACACCATCGCGACTAGAATTAAATCATCTTTCTATAAATGGGCACTTTTATATACTATCGACGAATTTTCTTTCGAATTTTGTTTTCAGTCACGTCTGAAGAAATCACATGTGATTTGTAGCACAATCACACTTGTGGTTGAGCCGGTGACCTGGTAACTCGACCGGATCAATTAGAGACCAGGTTTTCAAAACATTAGTATAAAGTATAAAGGTTTTTTTAACTTGTGTCTTAAAGCATCTCAAATATTAATATTAAAAATTTACACTAAAATAGTGCAAAAAGACATCTTTATAGCATATACTTGCATCAAATAAAAGTTGCTCCAATGTGTAACACTAAATCTTTGCACTAAACATTTTTAACTATTATAAGATACAAGTCGACACTATCAATAGAAAAAAATAGTTTTAAATTCAGCATTTAGTCATATGTAATCTATTGCAAGAGTAATCGGACGGAAACTATAAAATATAAAGTGTTTATAGAAATAATAATTTTATTTTTTTAGTTACATATCAAACGTGTAACAATTATTTAGAGTTTAAATAAGATGAATAGTAATAGTGTGGAATATAGTGTAACACTATATTTAGTGTTTTACTATTCATAACAAATGAAAGAGATAATAGCTATAGAGATCAATCTCAATTTGTCAACAATCTATAAAATAGACTGCATAGTAATAACATTATTTGTTTAGTATTGTAACTAGTAATTAGCTGTTTAGTTGTGAGTATACAACAAAGGTCAACTAAAACAGGCAATATTACTAGTTACAATACTAAACAAATAATGTTATTACTATGCAGTCTATTTTATAGATTGTTGACAAATTGAGATTGATCTCTATAGCTATCATCTCTTTCAGTTTTCTAATTTAAGCAATCTTACATTCTATTCAAGATCATAAAGCGTGTGCTCTCAAATTCATCTTTCAGTAACATGCATCTATATTATTTACCTCAAAGGTTACACTTTTTTGAGATAATTTCACCATGAGAGAAAACTCTGATAAATTTTACAACGAAAACCTAAAAGGTTTACTGTATATGGAA
Organism: Tanacetum coccineum; assembly: GCA_026074375.1. NCBI lineage: Eukaryota > Viridiplantae > Streptophyta > Magnoliopsida > Asterales > Asteraceae > Tanacetum > Tanacetum coccineum. Next base: position 9,455 of record BQNB010183026.1, on the reverse strand, counting down.
ATAATATAAACCTATGTAGTTTTACATGCATTTTAAAATCTCCCTGAGGTGTTGTCCATATTCTTACATCTTGTGACCTCTTCAGAAGCAAAACGGTCTCTTTGGGCAAGTGAATGATTTCATGTCGCTCGAATTTTACTAAAATAGCTTGCTCTTTTTCAATCTTAAACTTGCTTTTAGAAAAAGTGATGATGGGAGAATTAAAGACTTGTAGTTAAGTTGTAGGTTGCTACGACGGGGTATGCCTTGAGGTTAACCCTCTTCTTGAAATATGGTTGAAGGCTTAGTTCGGTTTCAAGGGATATACCGGTTTCGTTTATGATACCGAGCTTCATATCCACGTTACGTCCGCCTTGTTTATATAAGGGCACCCGTAACTCAAAAGGACGTAGGCTCCAACCAGGAAGATAAGAATGCAAACCCCGACAAGCAAAAACAACCAAGATATGATATTGACGGTGATTCTTCTCCGCTCATCGTTGCTTCTTCTGAGAACATCTTCTATTCTCTGTATTAAAAAACGGAAAATTTCAGTATTATCAACATGAACCAAAATTAATTTTCTTGTGAAAATTAACTTAAGCTTAGGTTAATTGGGACTTACCACGCTCCTATCAGCATTCATCACACGGTGGCCGATCTTCTGCACAAGCTTCTGCATATAATCCTTGACAACTTTTGTTCCTGAATTCCAAAAAAAAAAAAGAGAATGAGAAAATATTACGGAAACATCAGTTTTGGATCCTTACTTCCTTTTCTAACTAATCTGTATAAGAACTTGAGTGTAATTGTTTGTCTTGAAAGCTCTCAAAAAGTGAAATGACATACGTGAAGTCTTCTTTCTATCTCTAAATGCTCATAATAGTAGTATTCTTCTTATTTGAAATAAACAATCTTTCTTGTAGCTAACGGATGAAATAAAAGATGAATGGAAAGCATGATGAGAATGGAAAGATGATGGTACATATATTTCTTTTTATAATAATTTCATTTATTGAATGGTTTTATCTAGGGTTACAAATAGGTTGACCCGACCCGACCCGAACCCGATAACACCTTATAGGGTCGGGTTGTATCGAGTCCAACTTAGCTTATCGGGTTTATCGGGTCAACCTGATAGACCCGATAAGCTAATAGGGTCGGGTTAGGGTCTTAAATGATTTCTTATCGGGTTATCGGGTCAACCCGATAAGATATAATGACATATTAACAAATTTTTAATCTTTGACCAAAAGCCTTTTTTATCACAATACACTTTTTTTGCCTAGCATACAACACTTCCCATTGTTTGTTGCACTTTGTTTGATAGCAATGAAACACAAATGTATGAACTGCATTTACAATCGTATTTAACTGTTGTCTAGTATTGGTAACATGAGTGTCTTGGTTTATAACTTTATATAATAAAGACTAATATCTAAGGTCTTGACCAATCACAAAGATATATAGGCGTGGAACACTTGCATTCTTTCAGAGTTTCACCAAAGAACTATAAATAATGGTTGCCTTATATGGTTTTATAGCTTCTTGTACTTTTTTTTAACATACAATTAGTCCAATCTTCCAGAACTAATCACCACATAAATGGGATGTAAGTTATATTTTGTTGATAAGCTTATGCAAAACTCCACGTCTTCTACATTATGTGATGATCAGCTTCTACATCATGTAACAACAAAATGTAAGAACATGGTTCATATAGTTGTCAAAACGGTGCTTTATTTTCTGTTTTGAACAGCCAACTCGCAACGACCCGATAATAACCCGACAACCTAACCCGTTTTGTAACAATTTTGTGATCATATATAACATTGCTCTATTTTATATAATTCCAAACCAACGTACCCCTGGTTATACCTCATCATTAATTTTTTAATTAATCCAAGTTTTAATGCATAGTGTACAAACTTTAATGCATATAACAAATAAACAAAATATATTAAATACACTCTTTA
>BQNB010183026.1:0-2500 GCA_026074375.1 Tanacetum coccineum | reverse complement strand
TAATTCTTTTACTAAACATAACAATCGTGAAAAAGAAGAGTTGGTATGAAATATTAAGTTAGCTTTAACAAATTATGTTAAGCAACAACAACTACACTCAATCATGTCAAGATATAAGGTAACAAATCATGTTATAAAATATATGAATCAATAGTTTGACTCTACGTTTTTAAGGCAAACTCACACAAAAATAATTGTAATCTCTCAAAACTACAACAATCTCACTTTTGTTCTTGGCGGGACTTGAACCTACAACCACTTAGTTGAGGACGTAACCACATAACCATCTTACGGGTACCAATCAGTATTTCACCCTACATCTCATTATCAGCATCTTTTTTGGCCTGCATACAGTAGGCAAAGTCGGTTGTGTAGTAAAGAAGCATTTATCCCATATATGTTGTAGTGATCATTAGTAGCAAAACCTTAGCCCATTTTCTTTCGATGATTAGATACATGTTTGTTGCTCATACATAGGATAAACACATATTAACAACCCAAAACGACATAAAATAATCATACCATACGCATGATAATTTTGGTCCACTTTCACAACCACAAATGGTTCATTTGTCTTTTGTTGCAGTTCATTATATGTCACTGTTTTAAATGTTTCTCTTGACGAAAGGAAAGAAACTGTAACTTAATTCCTTTGTATGCTTCACACTAAAGCTTAAGTAAACAATATCATATTGAAATAAATAAGTTGATTGGAAAACTTGAAAAAAAATACAACATCCCCAATTTGTCGGTCACTATATCTATTTAGATCTATAACCATGGCTAAGTTGTAGTAATCACAAATGACGTTCATTAGTTTTCACATAATAGTGTGAACATAAATACAATTGTCCTTACTAATGCTTTAACGTAGCTGACATTGTATCATGGAGAAGCCATAGAAAGTCATGTTACTCCGTCTACTTATTTTTCAATATCACGACAAATAATCCATTAAATTGTTTATTAACCTCATACAACAAATTAAATTCTTTTAAATTAGAGCACTAACCTTTAATTGAATGGTTGATTTTTACGATGACGTCTTTCCAGCTTTGTGATTTCTGATTCACACGGAAATTAAAAGGGCATCCTCAATCGAGAGAACTCTACCCTTACAATCGGATGAACATATAAAAATTAACAAAGACAAAGTTAGACATAGAGATTTACATGATCATTAAAACTTTTCAGCAACATCAAAATGTTTCGATTGTATTGTTGTTTTTAATGCTAGAGCTTTTTTAAGAGATTCGGTTGTTTCGATTATATCTGACGTTATTAGAATGAATATTAGTTCTCGGGTTAGTCGGCCCAAATCATCCCGACCCGTACTAAATACTACCCATTTTGACACGCTACCCACCATGACCCTTTTGGCACTTATAGATTTGAGAAAGGTTTTAAGTCAAACCTGACTTGCAACAAATTGAATGGTTTTGTCTTTGCCAAGCTGAGATCCTGTTGTTCTCACCACATACGGAATATGTATTTCTTCTGTTTCTTCATCTTTCAGTCTACAATACTACATTTTACATGTGTTATGAGACTACCCATAAAATCAGACACACGTTGTCACACACACACTTACAAAAGAGCACAAAAACTTATGACATGATTGTTGTATCGAGTGGTTAGGTATGCCCCAATAGCATGGCTTCACTTCTGCTAGAGCTACCTGCCTTTGTAGTTTTGATGATTTAATCATGTATCTATATCAAAAAACACACACACTCACACACTCGTCTTTTTTCAGTTGCTATACCTAATACTTATTTTCTTATGAGCTCCTTTATCTTATCAACAATATAAAATTTTAAATTGCAATGGATTTTTAAGGGGGTTAAAATTTTGCAACGGTTTTCAAACCAGGAAAAAACCCATTTTAAATTAGCAACCGGTTTTGCAACGAATCATATCTCAACAGTTTTTCTACGATTTTGATACGAGATTTAAATTTAATAACAATAGTTAAATTTACACAACAAAATAAACCTCAACACCCATGTCAGTTAAAAAGTTAAATCTTTTATCTAACAAAGTTATATACAAAATATAATCGATTAACATTCATAATGAAAAAATTAATGTAAAAATATGTGCAAAATTATTAATTGTATTTATATCATACTTACCAAAACATTAAACGCTGACAATATGTTATATTCTTGTATATTAAACTAAAATTTTAGAATCAATTTGATAAAATGTAAACTTAATGCATGCACACTAATCATAACTAGTTAGATTAATAACATAAAAGATTACTCGATTAAGAAAAATATAAAATGTGAATATAATACAAGAAAAGATAACAAAATATTGTAAACTTGTACATTTAAACCTTATAAAGAACTTCTTCTCTAAAAGACATTAGTAGTGCATATTGCCATATTGTATTTTCTTTTAGTTTTTGCCTTGAGTAAACTGCAAAATACATCCCTGTGGTTTCAATTTTCTCACATAATACATCCCTGTCAGAAACCATTGGCAGTATACA
>BQNB010183023.1:0-12441 GCA_026074375.1 Tanacetum coccineum | reverse complement strand
GGATTTCTATCGAAATGTGATCATACATGTGCCTGTCTGTGTTCCCGCGCAACCCCGTTTTGACCAAAATTTTAAAATTTTTATTGTGTTGTTAGATAAAAAAAATAAAAAATAAAATAAAAAAAATAAAAAAAATGAAATGATAAAAATATAAAATATATAGTAATAAGTAGGCCCATAGAACTAGGTAGCTTTTGACTTGACCGAGTTTTAAACTCTAGCTTTTCCCTTAACTTTCGAGACTAAGCGTTTGCTTAACTTTAAAATTTTGCAAAGAACGAAAAATAATAGATTAGAATATAAGTTAGATGCTAAACATAGAATAGTTGGATTTCTTTAAAGCTCATAAGTGTTATTTGTGGCTTTTTCTCCCATTAGCTTGTTTCACTTATATGCATAAATGTTTAATAAATAAGGTTGTTCGGTTCAATTTAATTTTTAGTAACTTCCCTTTGACTTGAAAGTCGATGATTCGAATTTTGGCTTATTATATGCATCATATGGTTTATTGCTTTACTTATACCTTAAAGAGCCTTAGGGTATATGGTATGAGTAGAGTTAATTACTTTATTACTTTTTGCCTTAAAGAGCCTTAGGGTATATAGCAAAAGTAATACTAATCATGAATTTATTTGTACCTTAAAGAGCCTTAGGGTATATGGTACTTATAAAATTAGTGATTATGTTACTTAGTTGTTTGCACCTTAAAGAGCCTAAGGGTATATGGTGCAAATAATATTACTTGATTTATGTCTTAAAGAGCCTTCGGGTATATGACATAAATTAAGGCAAAAGAAACAAAAGCCAAAATTTTGGTCACTTCATCGGTTTTTTAAGGATAAGGGTGGAAGCTAAACTTTATTTTCAACTATCCTGCTTTATTTTTGGATTAATAAATATCGAAACAAGTCTTAAAGAGCCTTCGGGTATATGACTTAAGTAAAATCTTGAGAAACAAACTTAGGATTTGCGGGAGGAAAAGTAAGTACACAATTAGTATTTATGAGTAGTGTTAGTATCATGACTTGTATTTGACAATGATCTTGTTTTTAAGCTTAGTATGGAAAAAGTGAAAGTTGGGGATGATAAATTTATTTTGTTTATTCCATGATCCTAAGTATTATCAAGAATAATGAAAGTATAATTTTATAAAGTATTGAAATATGGAAAGTTATGAAAAAGCATAAAAAATAGAAAAATGTTGAAAATGGAAAAACGGGGCTTTTCAAAGCTAATGTTTCTTTAATCCTTTAAGATGAATACTTAGCTACTTTTTGAGGTAATTAATCAAGGGGGATTAAGATTCTTAGTTTTCTAAAAGTGTTATTTATAATATTGCGTAAGGACACAGCAATACTTTAGTATGAGGAAATTTGGTATTTGCTATTTTATACATACCTTTTACCATGAAAAACGAGCCCAAATAACCAAAAACGTGTGGAAAATACAATGTATATGCTCTTTTTGTGTTTGTATATGTGCAGGTACCGGATATTAAGAAAAGGATAAAATAAGGACATAAATGGACAAAACCGAGCACAGGAATGGAAAGAGCACGAGAAAACGAGTCAAACGGTGCCTTCACATCTTAATGGACCGGTCCGACACCATTTAAATGGGTTGGATCGACCTATTGTTATTATAGGCCCAAGACATATAAGCCCAACTATGGATTAATAATACTCGGCCCAGAAATGCAAAGAAATAAATTAACCCAGTTATGTTTGAAGGTTCGGCCCAAGTTTGTTTGATGAAGACTCGGTCCATCTTTCAAACACTTAATTAAACCCGGGCCCAAATTCTAAAACCACCAAAACCCTCCAAGCCCAATTATACCGAACCCAAAGTCAACATTTAAACTAAGGTCAAAAAACAGTAAAAGAAAAAGGGCGGGTGAATGAACTGTTCATCATCCCTCTCATTTACCTGCGTAAAACAAACAGGGTAAAATCCCCACATGTCACTATCAATCACACGCTCCTCTCATGCACATAAGGAAAGCATGACACTCTCAACAACCTGCCACGCTGGCAATCCACAAAGTTGCACACTAAATCAAGGGCCAAGATCACATTTCAATGATTAAATCAATGATGGATGGCTGGGATCTTTGCTTGGAGAGTACTCTACAGGGCTTTCTACTCACTAAGAAGCACAATACCAACCTCATGACGCATCCTCAAGTCTTTTATTATAAATAGGATATAGATTTTTTTAGTTTAGTTGGTCCCAATTATGCATTTAAAAATGGTTACCATTTCCTTTTTTCTGTAATTTTTCTTATCATCATTTATATATCAGTCATTTTTTTTTTAATACACTGTCTGTAATTCCTTATTCAAATCATAAAACACCAAAAATAATTGTCACTTATTTGTGTTTCTTGTTTACCTTAAAATCATGTTCATAACACTGCAATTCTGTTATCTATTATACTTCATTGAAGCTGTTTAAAGCTTATTTAGCTCATGTTTCAGAAGTTTGGGAGATTTACCTTGGAGTTGGAGCTTCGGATTTGAGATTTGGGGCATTTTGGATTTTAGTTAATAAGGACCGGTGTAACTGTGGTTTTTGATTTGTTTGGAATGCTGATTCAAGTGGATTAGTGGGTTTTTAGGATAGTTTTAGTCTTCAAACAAGTTATCTAAGGACGATTTTTAAGTTTTCATTTATTATTTCTAGTCTAACTTAGTTGCCATTTTCCTTATTTGTCTTATTCAAGTGCTATTTCTGGCTTTTATATGCTTAGTATCCCTTGTTTGATTGTTTTGATTTATCTGTTTTTGACCTTATGCTATTGGATCTTAGTTTTTTCAAGTTTGTGCAAAATTTGCTTAAAAACATCTTCTAATTGCAATAATCTGTTTTCGGTGTTGTCTTAGCTTTCTTTTTATATGGATTGATTTGTTAATTAGTTCGATATTTAGATATTAAATATCTGGTATTAAGGATTTGTGAACTAATTTTGTGATTTAGAAGCTTAATTTGGTTTAAAAGTTACTTAAAGGGGTGTTTGGGACAAAGGCAGTACTAACTCTAAAGTTAGTACTGCAGTACTGCCAGTGTTCTTGCCATTTGGATTATTTGGATTATTCTTAAAAACAGTTTAGGATAATACTTAAACAAGTTTTTCATAAAAACTCAAGTTTTCCTTCACAAATTTTCACCACTGTGAACACAAAAGCAGTTTTAGAGTCATTTCCTTTTGCTTTTTAGATTTGAGGTTTAAAAAGTGTTTACACATGTTCATTTTAAGCCTCCTATACAAGTTTGATATCTGGTCTTAACGACTTATGCAATGGTTCTGAGTTTTTACTATTTTTACCCATTGTTAGTCAAAACTGTCTTCAATTTAGTCCAATGTCCTAGTTTTGAGTTAAGTTTCAGATAGGTTCTAGGTTGATTTAAGATCTGAATTTTGGTACACAAGTAGATTAGATAGTAGAATTTAAGATTTTGAGCTTATTTTAAGGTTTAATGTTCTTTAGCTAATCCGTTTTGAGCTTATAGTTGCCTGTTTAAGCATTTTTAAGGCTGCTAGTTCTCAATTTAGCTTAATTTTGATTCAGAGCTTATTTTGAGTTAAATTTGCTTATTTTGTTAGCTTTAGAATTCTTGTTTAAGCATATTGAGCTTAAAGAGCACATTTCAGTTAAGTCATAAAGGCTTTAAGTAACCTCTGTGAACTTAAACCCTTATGTGGCATTACTTAGTGCTTATCTGAGTTATTTGTGGATAATAAATTAATAAGTTGTTTTGTTAAAGTTTGGAACTTGTGCTTATTTGAAAAAGCTTGCAAAAGAAAATTTCAAAAAAAAAAAAAAAACAGACTGGGAAGTGCAACGTGAGCAAGGCTCGATACCCATGACCACCCCTCGTCCTACTAAGCCTTTTCTCATACCCACCCAAACCAACTGCCCTTAAGGGGATTTCTATGTGTGTATCTCTCATCATTTATTTCCTTAAGCCCCACTTTTGCATTTTTGAGCTATAAAGCTCTTAAACGAGTAACAGCTTATTGGATAAAGTTTGTGCATGGATTTTATAATTTTCATATATTATGTTCGTCTTGTAGTATTTTCTATATTTTTCTTGAATTTTTATAAATTCGTTTGTTTTTTTAGGAATTATTTAGATTAAATTAGTTTTTAAACCATAATAAAATAAAAATAAAAAATTTAATTCTTTTTCTGAAAATTATTTTTATTCATTTAGGATTTATAAAAATTAGATTTACATTTTAGGGCTTAGTTTTGATGTACTTGCTTAAATATCGCGTCTTATTAATTCTCGTTATTGTTTTCGTGCTTAATTTCTTAGATGCTTTAAATGTCTTAATTGTTTTCTCACTTTTATATGTTTTAATGCATTTTCATTAGTAGAATTAGAAACCAAATCAAAAACCTTTTAACTATTCGAAACACGCGATCACGAATGTTTCCGAATTTCAATTCACGCTTCGTTGGGGATAAACGACTCGGAAGGTTTTGATATCGCTTTGGTTAAAAGTGAATTTCTAAACCCGGCGGAAAATACTATCTATACTATTATTGACCGATCCTTATACTATATATTACGTAACTGTTTGGAAGACAATCATAGACCTTAAGGTGAAAGTGATTAGATGTGACAATGGGACTGAATTCAAGAATAGGGTCATGAATCAGTTATGTGAAATGAAGGGTATTAAGAGGGAATTTAGTGTTGCTAGGACTCCACAACAAAATAGAGTAGCAGAAAAGAAAAATAGGACACTAATAGAGGCTGTTAGGACTATGTTAGCTGTTTCAAAATTACCAACAACTTTCTGGGCTGAAGCAGTTAATACTGCTTGTTATGTACAAAATAGGGTGTTAGTTATAAAGCCTCACAAAAAGACCCCTTATGAACTTTTTCTAGGTAGAAGACCCTGCCTTACGCTTTCATGAGACCATTTGGGTGTCCTTTTACAAACCTTAATACCATAGATCACCTAGTAATTTGATGGAAAAGCCTGATGAAGGGTTTCTTTGTATAAATAACTCTACCAATAACAAAGCATTCAAGTATTCAACCAGTGAACTAATATAGTAAAAGAGAACTTGCATGTACAATTTAGTGAAAATACATCTAATATTGCAGGAAGTGGACCTAATTGGCTTTTTGATATAGATGCACTAACAAATTCTATGAACTATAAGCCAGTTGTTGCAGGGAATCAGTCTAATGGTAATGCAAGTACAAAAGCATGTGATGATGCAGGTAAAGCTAGAGTGGAGACAGTACCTGGCAAAGATTACATACTGCTACCATTATGGACTCAAGATCTACCATTCTCACACCCCTAATTGAGCCTCCATTAGTAAAACCAGGCGCTCCGACTAATTTTTTCTCATTAAGTACAGAATTATGAATTCCAGCAAAGTATTGTTTCTCTAACAGAAATTACCTAAATTGAAGCAATTGATTCGTCAAAAGCACCCACTATTAGCAAATTTAAAAAGCTAGATCCCACAACAACGTGCTCACTCACATATCAACTATAAACATTCACTCCCCACCGAAGAACTCCCTCGGCTCCGCTATTACATTGTTTAAACGTATCCTAGATCTATAATAGGGCGCTTTTACTCCCCCCATTGAATTCTGCAGTAACAGGAGAACATTTCGCACGAATCAATATAGTTAACGACAACCCGCCGCCGTTTTACCACAATTAACCTTGACAACCCATTCCATCTTCACCCACATCCTATCCGCTAAACTCAATACGCCTTCATCCTATGACCCTACAAAACACACATCTCAGGCCCCCATTTAAATCTCCAGAAGATCCCTCCGCATAATCAAAACTAGGCCTAAAACCCAACGTCCACCCCGAACCAATAACACTGTCACGGTACCCATGACCCTAGAATAGCCCACCGAACCAAGAGGAATAAACGTTAAAAAATTCCCGAATCTTCCCTCAAAATAATTACTCACGAACACCCAGAATTAAACACCAATGAGAAACCGCACCCCGCTCTTTCCTCCATCTCCTTTACGACCAACCCGCAAAGTAACTACCACGATTTAACCACAGCGAAGTTCACAACACATTAGGCATGGCCCCCACACAACAAATACCTACACCGCCAACACGCTCCAGAGCCGCCAACCGAGTCATAACTAAACACCAGCCCAATGTCTTAAAAACATAACCCGCCATACCCCCACACCTCCTACACAACCCAGGAAAAGCCTAACCTCTACTCACCGCCCCCTCTATCTCAACTACGCATGATTCTCTGCCCTGCAATCACCGAATTTCCATCACTTTCTAGTAGCTTGACCTTGCATAACTACGCTCCCCTCACCCTGTAAAACTGCCCATGCCCCGCCTCGCTTCTGCTCATAACCTAAGTAAACAACCTCTAACACATTGCACACCCTGCCAATATAAGACCTGTACTTGTCCCGACCCCCACGCTACTCCACTTGAACCTAAAATTGACGAACGGGCCGAGAGCACTTATCACCCTCTACAATGATTCTATAATACACCTTCATACACGGCACTAACTACTAATAAATATCTAGCCGTTACCACCCGGAGCCCCCCAGAAAGCCGACCCAATAGTCAACGATTCCCCTATATTCAAAGCCCAGAAAGCGCTACGGGGATGGGTAATTCCACGTAGAAGAGGCAAGTCTGGCCCGTTGCGGTCCTCCCCCCGGGGCGTCGCACCAGTTCACCCACCACCAAGCTCTTTCATCATCTTCCGCCCCTTCTAACCTCCCATTCAGACGCATCTTGAAGCGCACGAAAATGATTGGCTTAGATTTGACATTGTGACAACTTCATTAATAATGAACACAAGCTCAATGCCCAGCTGCCAACAACCTAGCAACAGTTGAACTTCAACAAATATACTCTAATTACTCAAGTACCCGACCCTATGCCCCCTTCCTGCATTCCCCCCACCCCATGTCTTATTAACCGCTAAGACTATAATTCACAACTTTTTCTCCAGAGAAAGAGGACACGTTTCTTAATGTCATCCAGACTACGCTTTTTCAGATTTTCACCACATGACAAAAATTCGGTCCCCCCCCTTCAAGCAGCTTGAATTTTCTCCCCAAATGACCCCCTTTGCCGATTAAATAAGCGCTCGTTAACTTTCCAACTTACACGCACTGAGGAGGAAGATTCCACGCCTGAAGTATAGTTTTCGCGCCCCATCCTTAACACCAATTTACCCCCAGCACGCAGTTAAACAATGCGTACCCACTCGGTCACAACCCGTTTTCCAGACGGCTTACAGATTTTAGCCTAGCAACTTTTTGTTATCCGGGATCTCGAACAAAATTAACAGCTTGACACTAATCACTCACTCTTACAGCACCAGCCTATAGCCCGACGCGAGCAACTTTACACTTTTGTTAGACCCGCCACATAGAACCGAATATATTTCGGTTACTTCTTTCCCAAAAACCTTAAAGCAACCTCCCCTAAAGTTGACGCAACGTAAAATCACAAGAACGATTCACACGAATTAAAGCGCTCACACAGCGGTGCACCAAAATCCGTCAAATGCTCGCATGGAGCACAATCCCATCCCACATAGCCTAGGAACAGCGCAATTCCCGACCACAAAACATCATTTTAACTTTAGCGTTTAGCACTCGTCATTCCTATTTGAATTACTTATACTCAAACAACCAACACTTCACTATGAAAATTTTGTTACTGGGTGGGGCCTCCCACCGCAATACAGTCAGAAAAGCTCTACAACTTCCATAGGGAATCAATTTATAATAACATTCCCCAGAATGTAATACACTTTACTCTAATCAAATTATACCCCGATTTAGTCGTGTCTTCCGAGAGAGTGAATCATAATCACAGCTATTCTTTTATCTCAAAAGGTATACACAGGTTTCACACACATTTAGTGTCTTGCCATAATAATGCGTGTACTAAACGCATAACGATCAACACACATGCGAGGAAAAGTTTAGCTCTCCTCTAACACCAAAAAAACCCACCCCAACCACACCCAGTAGTCCTCTCTGCCCCACCTACATTCTGCCTTATCTCACCTGCGACCAAAAATGCCCAACTTTTATCAAAAGAACTCCTGCCCGTTCCCTAATCTCCTGCCGCCAGACCTTGGGAATTAACAGCCTTGCTAAGCGAGTCCTGCCATGTAATGTTCTCACAATTGAAAACCCCTTAAGCCGACGAATTCGGTAAGAATCGACAATACAATTATCCCCAACATCACCCGTACGGATTCTCTGCCCAGACCCATTATAACGATATTTTACTCTAGCGCTCCCTCAGTTCGCTAAACGATATCCAGTACAGCAAATACATATATACACCGTCCCTCTCACGGGCATGCCAAGCGCACTGTGGCGCGTTTGTCACTTTCCATTCCTTTACGACTGCAAGCTTTACACAGGTAGGATAGGTCCTTTTTCACATCCACAACAAAGGGCGCCGATTATTCTGGATGCCTGCAACTGCACCCCGACCCCAAAAACTTTCTTACCCGAGCCAATTTCTCAGCCGACATTCCGCAATTCGCAAAAAGATCCACACTTTAAAATCCACCACTCTGGAAAAAAAGTAAGTTGGCTTTGTGTGTGTTGTGTGTGTGTGGTGTGTGGGAGGTGGGCGGGGGGGGGGGGGGGGGGGGAGCGGGGGAGGGACGTGGGGTGGGGGGAGGGTATGGGGAGGGGGAGGGGGGAGGGGGGGGGGGGGGGAGTGGGGGGGGGGGGCGAGGGGGGGGGTGGGGGGGAAGGGGGTGGGGGGGGGGAGGGGGGGGGGGGGGGGGGGGGGAATTTAGTGTTGCTAGGACTCCACAACAAAATAGAGTAACAGAAAGGAAAAATAAGACACTAATAGAGGCTGCTAGGACTATGCTAGCTGATTCAAAATTGCCAACAACTTTCTAGGCTAAAGCAGTTAATACTGCTTGTTATATCCAAAATAGTGTATTAGTTATCAAGCCTCACAACAAGACCTCTTATGAACTTTTTCTAGGTAGAAAACCTGCCTTAAGCTTTATGAGACCATTTGGGTGTCCTGTTACAATCCTTAATACCATAGATTACCTAGGTAAGTTTGATAGAAAGGTTGATGAAGGGTTCTTTGTAGGATACTCTACCAATAGCAAAGCATTTAGAGTATTCAACAGTAGAACTAGGATAGTAGAAGAGAACCTGCATGTTAAATTTAGTGAGAATTCACCTAATATTGCAGGAAGTGGACCAAATTGGCTTTTTGATATTGATGCACTAACAAAATCTATGAACTATAAGCCAGTTGTTGCAGGGAATCAGTCTAATGGTAATGTAGGTACAAAAGCATGTGCTGATGCAGGTAAAGCTAGAGTGGAGACAGTACCTGGCAAAGATTACATACTGCTACCATTATGGACTCAAGATCCACCATTCTCTTCTAGTCCAAAGGATTCTCCAGATGCTGGATTCAAACCATCAGGGGAGGAGGAAAAAAAGGATGCTAAAGATCCAGGGAATGAAGGTGGTAACCCAAGTACAGAGGAGCCAAGAATTAATCAAGAAAAGGATGATAATATTAACAGCACTAACAATTTTAATATTGCTAGTGATGAAAACAACACTAACAAAGTTAATGCTGTTAGTTTAACTGTTAATGCTGCTGACATAGAAGTTAATGTTGTTGATCAAAAAACAAGCATTAAACTTCCAAATGATCCAAATATGCCTGAATTGGAAGATATTGTTTATTCAGATGATGATGAAGATGTTGGTGCAGAGGCTGACATGAGCAATTTAGATGAATTTATGCCTGTTAGTCTTATTCCAACTACAAGAATACACAAAGATCATCCAGTTGAATAAATTATTGGAGACTTGAATTCAGCACCTCAAACAAGAAGAATGACAAAGAATTTGAAAGAACATGGTTTGTTTAGTTCACTTTAGCAAAGAACAAACCATAAAGACTTTAAAAACTGTTTGTTTGCTTGCTTTTTATCACAAGAAGAACCCAAGAAGGTAATCCAAGCATTAAAAGATCCAAGCTAGATAGAAGCTATGCAAGATGAGCTTCTGTAGTTCAAGTTACAACAGGTTTGGACCTTGGTGGATTTACCACATGGTAAAAGGGCCATTGGTACAAAATGGGTGTACATGAACAAGAAGGATGAAAGAGGTATTGTGATTAAGAATAAAGCAAGATTGGTTGCACAAGGGTACACACAGTGTTCTAAAAGGCGCGCCTTTGCTCGTCTAAGGCATGAGGCGTCGCCTCTATGTTACGAAATGGACCTTGGCGTTGGCTCTGGGCGTGGCGTAGGATAAGGCATGAAAAGGCGGGCAAATGCGAGCAAAGGCGCAAGGCGTGGCGAGTTTTTTGAAGGGTTTAGAGGATTTACTAATAGTTAGGATTTTACTAATATTTTGGATTTGGGCTTGGATTTACTAATGCTTATCACTCATATAATTATGAAATATGATATAAATCTAAAAATCTATAAATATTTGTTGCCGCCTTAAGTCACGCCTTAAAAACGTCATGCCGCTACGCCTCGCGCTAAAGCTTGAGGCTTGGCCATGCCTCCACGCCACGCCTCATGCTATCTATAACCTTGGGTACACACAAGAAGAAGGAATTGATTATGATGAGGTTTTTGCTTCTGTTGCCAGAATTGAAGCAATCAGGTTATTTTTAGCCTATGCCTCATATAAAGACTTTGTGGTGTACCAGATGGATGTGAAGAGTGCTTTTCTTTATGGTAAGATTAAAAAGGAAGTCTATGTTTGTCAACCACCAGGATTTGAAGATCCAGACTTCCCTGACAGAGTATACAAAGTAGAAAAGGCACTTTATGGACTGCATCAAGCTCCTAGAGCTTGGTATGAAACCTTGTCAACTTACTTGTTGGACAATAGGTTTCATAGAGGAAAGATAAACAAAACTGTGTTTATCAAAAAGGACAAAGGTGATATTCTGTTAGTTCAAGTGTATGTAGATGATATCATTTTTGGCTCTACAAAGAAGTTATTATGCATTGAATTTGAGAAGATGATGCATAAGAAGTTTCAAATGAGCTCTATGGGTGAACTCACATTCTTTCTAGGATTGCAAGTGAAGCAGAAGGAATATGGGATTTTTATAAGCCAATACAAGTATGTGACTGAGATTTTGAAGAAATTTGGCTTTAGTGATGTCAAAACAGCAAGCACTCCCATGGAAACCCATAAGCCTTTGCTCAAAGATGCAGATGGTGAAGATGTAGATGAACACTTGTATAGATCCATGATTAGATCATTGATGTATCTAACTTCTTTAAGGCCTGATATTATGTTTGCAGTATGTGCTTTTGCAAGATTCCAAGTCAATCCTAAAATTTCACATCTTCATACTGTAAAAAGGATCTTTAGATACTTAAAAGGTCAACCTAAATTAGGCCTTTGGTATCTTAAGGATTCACCTTTTGATTTGATGGCATTTACTGACAGTGACTATGCAGGAGCAAGCTTAGATAGGAAGTCCATAACAGGAGGTTGTCAATTCCTAGGGTGTACATACCTTATGTGATTTATGTCGGGTGCAAACAAATGTCGATGTTGATGTAGACTTGAGACGTCAAGAAATGTAGATGCATGTATGCATTGATGATTTGTGATTACGAGTAACTTGCGTACTTTACGTTACGCATTACAAGTCACATGTTTTTCATCACCAAAACATAAAGAGATCGTATAGATTAAATATCATAATATTTGTACTAACAAAAATGTTTGGGATTGCATATTTTTAGCATATAACCAGTTCTGAGTGTGAATAATGAGCAACAAATTTTTGTTGCATTTTTAAAATCTAATACTTTTTGCTTTTAGCTTGGTTTAATGCCAAATTCTTCCACATTCTTCCAAGTGGAAGCATAGTCCCTAACTCCCTATTTCTTGATAAGTTGATTGTGTCACAAATGGTCATCAATTTGTGAGAGCACATAACAGTGTGCAAATCATTACGGATGCATCTGATGTAAGATTATGATAGGTTTTTGTCATTATACACTATAGGCTTGGTGAATAGAGAAGATGGCTTAGGAGTTAGGACCGGTAAACGCGTTTCATTAGAGACACTTTGGTGGAAGGTTGGAAAAGTACATAAATAGGTACATTCCAAAGGAAGCCAACAAACAAAAATATCAGTTGTTAAAAGTTGTGGTAATGGATATGATATTATTAATAATTATAGCAGTTGTTCATCTACATACACAAAGTTGTTATAACTTTTGCGTAAACCTTATATGTTCTTGGTTTTTTCACAACACTATGATGTCCGCCGTTAGGAAAATCAAAAAATTATTCCCATATCTAGCTAATTTTCTTATCTGGCATGTCTGCCATAAAACACACCTCAAAATCACCTCATTTATCAGTAAATTTGTCAAAATTAGAGATGCACAAAACTCG
>BQNB010183022.1:0-12442 GCA_026074375.1 Tanacetum coccineum | reverse complement strand
AATACTATACGTATATAAATTTGTTTGCTTTTACTACACATCAGACCGCGTGTTTGGACAATGGTTGAATGCTTTATTTCAGAAGGCTGCTTTCTTGTCTCGCCTTCTTCCTCAGGGCTTGTTTGGGGTTTCTTCAAAAACCACCTCGGAGTGAAAACAGAATGTTCGGCCTCCGTTTCAAAAGTTTTTTCATCCCTTTAGTTTCCCTCGCAGTTAAAGTCCCGGGTTGCTTCGTTATGCTTTTATTTTTTGTAATTCATATGTACTTTTAAGTTTCTAGCTCCTTGCTAGACTCTTTTTTTCAATATATTATCAGCCGTTCAAAAAAAAACTTAGCTTTACATACTTCACCCTTGAGCCATCCTTTAAGGACGAAGACATGAACGGGGCACAGTGGGCATGTGCCCTCCTAGCAAAAAATTTGTTGTGTAAATTTTCTACATATTTGGCTATTTTATAATTTGCTCTCTTAACGTACTAATTTGTAATATAATTTATAAAAATTATCAAAATTTGTCTCTCAACTATTATTTTTTAGCTCCGTCCCTGCCACGCTTGCTAAACATTGTTCATCATGATGCTACTACATAAGCTTCACGTCGAATTTCCTGCTCCAGCACTCTACTAGCGTTTAACAATTCTCTCATATTATATTTTCATCTTGGATACACCATTTTTTCCATCGAAATATATCACTCATTATGACATACACATCAAAAAAATTAATAATGAAAATATGAATATCAGAACTTACTCGTGGTTTTTTTAAAGAATAGTGACAAAATAATCAAGCGACATGTTAACTAATGGCGACGCATAACGACCACACACTCTTAGGATGCATTTAACACCTTGTGAAGACCTTAATAAATAAAACCAACTCGACACTATAAAGATTTTTTTCCACAACCCAGATTCGCTCAAAAAAGAATCCGCTTGCGGTTCACTAGCTATACAATAATACAAACCATTTTAACTTACAAATTTGAAAGAAACAAGCAAGATAGCTCGTGCATTGCGGTGGGTATAATTTTTTGCGAATGGATTTCGAATGAATATTGAGTAGGAATGTGTCTGCTTGTTGTGGCGGGGCTGACTTGTATGCAACACATGTATTTTATTTCACTGGTCATTTTTTTAACAAGGGAATTTGAATAAGTATTTGTCGTTGGGGCGAGTATAGTATTCTTTACTTATTTGGATTAAAATCCTCTAAAGTTGAGTCAAACATGATACATCATGTTCACCAATCACAAATAAGTTAAATATATACAACATTTCTTTTTAATAAAAATCAAGGGCCCACTAATTTATTTACACTCACAACAAACTTAACATGATGTATCATATTTGACCACAACTTGAGAGGATCTTTTTCCCTTATTTGGTTAACAAAATATGTGGTATTCATATTTATATAGTATGACATGTACCTGAAATCATATATTAAATGTATTTACTTATTAAAGTTCATAAACTTTAACAGGACTTGAAAGACCAAAACGACGTGATTTTGATTTTTAGGCGAGCGAACGACTTTTAGTATGTATATAAATATAAATATGAATGCGAAATCTGTTTTTAAATACAGTCGTAAATGGCAAAAAAGAATAGGTTATTTATAAGCGCCGAGTAATATATGGAATGCCTACGACTTTAGTATGTATATAAATAATATAAATGAATGCAAAATCTAGTTTGGTTAAATACTAGTCGTAAAAGGCTAAAAAGTATATGTAATTATATAATTTTAAACTTATTATAGAATTATACGTTTTCCTGACCCCTGTCATTGTCAAAAGAGTTGGTGGTTCCAAGTTTTGACTGTCATGGAGGGAATATCATTCGTGTTGGACAATTATGGACTATTCAAATGGGAAACAAAAGGCTGCGTGCAGGCTTACGAAACATCATCGAAACAAGGAGAGGATAATAGTTATTTAGAATAATGCCCTATCTATTCACGAAAGAATCAGTCTTGCCACAAGACCAAGAAAGGAGTGGATAAAGACGTTGACTATTCATTCAAACTTTAAATTTTTTAGCGATCCAAGATACCAAGATACTAGGTATTTCGCATATGGACGTGAAATTTTTGTGGGGTAACCCAATTACGATTACGTTTGTAGCAGTCCTTAAGAAACTCTGTGGTTTCCTATGAATATTGGGAAGCTTCAATTTTCAAGAAGGATTAACACTACGTATCGGATACGAAGACTCATAGCTATTAATGGACCGTGAGGCTTCCTACCAAATTCCAAAATCTTAGTTCATATGCTGATTTATGCTCCTCAACAAACTTCTGCAAAATGAAAGTTATGGGACTATAATCTCTAACATAGTTGTCGTATGGAATGGGGAGTCAATTATTATGGGAGAATTTTTAAATTTTTTGGGGAAGTTCGATCTAGCGAAGAACGACCGGATCCTGTTTTAATCCTCATAGCGCTAGATATCTTTGATCGCTATTATTTTCTATAACGCGGGGCTTGTCGATGTTACTGTTTGGAAGGATATGCCATTTACATGGCTCATCCCTCGGCTTCTAAAATGAGCAAACTAGAAACGTTTTCTAGTTTCCTAATGTATTTTTCTCTATATCCTTCATAACAGCCAATTGCCTCGACATACACCTATCGGACATCGTCCAATCCTGCATCGGTAAGTCAAGTTGGATTTCGGACCAACTCCTATTTCGAATTGATTAATATCATCATATAATGTTTGATTATGTCGGGTTTGATGATATGATTAAATTGTCATGGCACCTCATTTCTCACAATCGATACAAGGGAATGATTCTCGTTTCAAAAAAAAAACTACACAGACTTCTACGAAAATTAATCGTAGCTGGATAATCCAAGAAGCTGTAAATATCAGGTTCAAAAAATAGATGATTTTGGAATGGGGCGATGAACAAAGATATGGATCAAGGGTTATTTTGACGATGATACTGTTTTTTCGTCGAATCAACTGAAACATAAACTTCTTGACTGTTCTGAGATGGAACATCGAAAGATAATTTCAAGAAATCTAAAGTCTCGGTGAGTCAAGTGCGTAGAGGGATGAAAACGCAAAATTACACACCTTTCCCCATGGCCATCATCAATAAAAGGAGAGCTCACGCTAGCGATTCGAGCATTTTCGTATGATTGGAATTGGGAAACATAAAAAAAAAAAAAAATGAACCAGGTATTGATTAAAGAATTTTTTTGACCACTTTGCTTCTCTCTTTAAAGAACCTCAAACACGAGATTTAAATTAAATTTTGAGTTCTTAATAAGAAGTTTCCAACCAAATCAATGATAGATTTAAAGAAGTGTGTCGCGCGATGAAATTCGAGGGCTGTGTGGAGCAGTAGGTGATAATAAATCTCTCCGGCCCCGATGGCTTCACCTTTGAATTTTTTAAGAAATAATGGGATTGTATTGGAGTCTGACTTTGCGATCGTCAGAAATTTTTCCGTTAAACAGCTCTTGTTTCAAAAGGATGTCATTCCTTCCTTTGTAGCCCAAATTCCAACAGGTATGGATCTACATTCGTTAATAATTCGGCTTCCGATAAGTTTGATTGGGATTGTATACAAAGGTTACTCAAGGTACTTTGCGCAAAAGAAAGCTCCCGGGTCATTTCGGATCTCATCTCGATACCAATTCCGCTTGATTTGTTTGTCTGGAAGACAAAATTTTAGATGGCCCTTTATTCTTGATGGAAATACTCCCATTGGTGTAAAAGAAAGAAACAAAAAAGCGATGTCTTTAAAAGTCCGACTTTGCCAAATCATAACGACTACGGATTCGTTGGGATACTTATTAGAAGTGCTTGAGGCGCTGGGTTTTGGGCGCACGGGTGTAATTGGATTTCGGGATACTCTTACTTCTGCTAAGGCATCTATCTTGATAATGGAAGGTCCTTCTAAATTTGTTATTCCTTGCCTTCGTGGTCTCAAACAAGGAGATCTCGTTCAGCTTCCATATCTCTTTATCTTAATCATAGGACGATCACTTCATAATCTCTTTCATCCGGTGGTCAGACAGGCTTGTTCAAGGAGGTATTCGAGATATTACCATTGCGAGGTTCGGTTATCCTTATCTCGACCTCTTTTATGCAAGACGACGCTAATGACGATTATAGGAGAATGGTCCAATGAAAATTCTGAGTGGTATTACAACAATTTTAAAGAGCTTCTTTCTTGCTTCCTGACTTCAATAAATATTCCTTAAAAAGTCAACTGTTGGTGTGTGCGTCCACACCAAGTGGTAAGCAGGCAGCCTCTTTGATAGGTTTGTTCTATTATGAGCAACAAAATTCCAGCAATCCTAGGCGTTATGGTGGAGAATACTCTCTACTAATAAAGGCTTGGATGACGTTATCAAAGCTTAGATCTCTCCCTCTCTAAGTGGAAGGGGAAAACCCTTTCGAATAGGCGTCGTACTACTCTCATTGAAATCCGTTCTTGGGCATCGCCGATTATAATATTCCATATTTTAAAGTCCCTACCGGCTGTCTTGAAGGTTTAGGAAGTCTATCCAGCAGACCCGGTTTTTTTAATGTTGCGGACTCCATCGGAAAAAAAAAGTTAATGGGTCGCTAGGAATAAAGTTTTAAGCTATCAAAAAAACATGGTGGTTTAGGAGTCACGAGTTTTTTTTATGCCTTAACCCGTGCCCTCCTTCTCACAACTGTTTGGCGTTTTGTATCCCAAGCTGACTCGCTTATGGTATAAAGTCTTTAGTAAGCGCTTTATGGTTCTCGGCGGAAAAACAAATCCCCTCCCACGTTCGACTAGTCTATCCACTAACTGGTGTACATTAATGAGGGAGTCAATAAGTTTAAAAGGGAAAGGTTTTGATTTCTGGTCGCATGTAAACAAACTGCACTTGGTATTGGTGATGATTCCGGAGATTCGGGTTCGATTGTTTGATCGAGACGTTACCTCTCGTGTCAAAATATTCCTCGCTTGTTCGCATTGGACTGAACAAAGAACCTAGGTGCGCTGTTTAAGCTTAGTGTCTCCGATAGATATTTTCGTATCCGTATAAATGCTCGGGGTGGTATCGCAGAACATCTGTTGGCTGATTTTGACGTCTTTGATGGATTTCGGTGACTTTATCGAATTCAGGTATCGATGGGTTTGTGGATTTGTTAGCGATTGGTAACTCTCTCCGGTTAAGGAGATTCGAAACAACATTGATGATCCTTTTCCTTCGCATCAAGCTTGCCCAGACTAGATGGATCAAATACATCCCTTATTAAGTGTAACATCTTCGCTGACGAGCTCGGCAAGATTGTATACCGACTCGAGTTAATCTGATTCGCAGAGCAAAACACTATTGATATCGTCTCTTTGTCCGTTTGTTCAGTCTGCTAAGGAAGATTTTGCCACATTTCTTCCGTTTGTGATTATGGCTCACTTGTTCTTCGCGCATATGCAAAAAAGATCGGATAGGGGGCTTAATCCACATGACTGGTCCATCGTTCCAAGAGTGCATTCTTAGGATTCCTTTCGATTCAGTACTCCTCTAAGGTCAAAGCTATGTTGGAGAGTGTTTTCTCGTATCTTGGTGGTTTTCTGAACTAGAATCGGATCATTTTTGAAGAATCTCCTCCAAGACGTTCGGAAATTTTTGATGCTATAGTTTTTTGTGCTTTCAATTGGTGTAAAAGTCGTTGTCATACGACGTTTTCTTGGGACGATTGGTTAAAAAATCCCCAATTTATTTCCTTGTAATTGTTTTCTAGCTCCTTGCTAGTTTAATAAATTTTGCCGTTCAAAAAAAAAAGGTAGTTTAGGGTGTGTTTTGAAAGTTTACTTTATATATATATATAATAATAAATATATATATAATATATATATATATATATATATGAGGGTTAATGTGGTGTAGCTTATTAAAATTGTTAAAATAAGAAGTAAATAAACCATGGATCTATTGATTAATGTTTAATGATATTAATGGTGGATGAATGTTGTTAGTGCAGAAAAATATCTAGTCAAAAGGACAATTTAGTAAATAAACCCCAAATATAAATTGCAAGATTAATGCCCCATTTTGGTGTAACTTTTTAACATTATTATTCTAAACACTATTAATTTTCATTTAACATGACATTATATGGTAAGTAGTATTTTTTATAGATACAACCTCATATCTATTTATTTATTGACGCAAACTCATACACCACGAACTCGTACACCACTGACTCGTACACCACCGAATCATACACCACCGACTCGTACACCATCGACTCGTACACCACCGACTCGCACACCACCGACTCGTACACCACCGTCTCGTACACCATCGACTTGTACACCACGAACTTGTACACCACGAACTCGTACACCATCGACTTGTACACCACCGATTCGTATACCACCGACTCGTACACCACGAACTCGTACACCGAATCGTACACCACACACTTCCCAAAGCCACACACTCGTGACATCACAACCCATAACACCCTAACCCCGAAATCGTTGGATCTATCGATTAGTGTTAGATGATATTAATGATGGATGAATGGTGTTAGTGTAATAAATATTTAGTCAAAGGATAATTTATGAGGAGGAGTTACAATAAGAGTTATGAAAACAATAAAGACGTATTTGTAACATATATTTAATCAAATATGATTACTCAAAATACCTTTAATGCTATACAAAAATAATTAATTCTATTTTTTATTTTTATTTAATGACATTTATGTCATCTTAATCAAAATCAAAAATCCAATGGTCCAAAACACTTTTTATTTTAACAATTACTACCAATGTTTTAAAACCCGGTTTTTTAATCGATCCGGTTTAATCACCGGTTCACTGGGTCACCGGTTCAACCGGTTGAACCGCCGGGTCGAACCGGTTTTATACATATGTATACTTTTTTCTATATTTAATATGTAAAGTTGTGTAATTTTATAATTTATTCGATTTATTTTCTTCATTCGATTGAAACCGATGAAAAACATTAAGACTCTACCGATAAGCTTTATTTTAAGTTCTATTTCTATTATAATATAGCAAATATTTGCAACAACAATTAATATAAATCTAAGTTATAACAATCTATATTAAAACTTAAGTTTGGTGTATATAAGTTAGTTTATAACTTTACTTTACTCATTTTATATGATTATTAACTAACAATAGTTCCTTATCACTTCAATTTATCCATTAAAATTAGAAATCCTTGAGAAAAAAGATTTTGTTATATTTTTGATATATAAGTCATACCCGGCCGGGTTTTTTTTATCAAACCGGGCGACCCGGGACAACGAAAAAACCGTGGTTCACTCCGTTCTCAAACAATGCAAAAACCCGGTCTATCCGACCGGTCCCCGAGCCGTTTTCACGGTTCAACCGTAATGAACGCCGGCGTCAACCCATTTTTAAAACATTGATTACTACACTACTTTAACTAGAATATATATATATATATATATATATATATAACTTCAAATTTTTTTATAAAATCGTACGTATGTCGCAATTCGAAGATCTTTCCGCGGGTATTTTTGATCTGAATGAATCGGTATATATGTGTTATATATTTTATAAATAAAGTTTATTATAGGGTTAAGTCCATGAATAGGTAACCAACTTACAAAAAGGTCCAATTTTAGGTCACGGACTTTGTAAATTACCAATATAACCCATCAAACTTATAATGACTTGTTAAAATAGGTATTGTGACCGGTTTGAGTGCCACATCAGCATTACGGGCCCACATCATATAATTTCTTTATTAAACACAAACACTAAAAAGGTACGGTTTTATGCATTGGTTGAGCCGTTTTTCATTCCCCATCCCAGAAACAAATCTTGATCATATAAATTCAATGTCGAGTTCATCTTCATCATCAAGACGTCATTATAACTCTTCGATTTTGTGTACCTGTAAGTTACCAGTTAGGGTTTTGACAGCACGAACACTTGAAAATCCATCAAGACGATTATATGTTTGTCCCAATTGTAATGTAAGTGTCTTGGTTAATTTATGGATGTGTTTACTATTTGATTCTCATATAAACATTTGATTGTATTGTGATTAGAGGCCCGTTGGGAAGCATTGTAACACTTGGGATTGGTATGATCCTGAGCTTGAACATGATTGGTATCGTTTTGAGTTGTTCGACATGTATAACTTGCTCAATCCACAACAAAGGCATCAGCATCAAGCTGAGATGAATCGTGAAGAAAGGATTCAAGAGTTAACCTACCAACTAAACAAGACTTATACCCGTTTGACTTTTTACAAGTCAACATGTTTAATTCTTGGGGTTTTACTCCTTGTTGTAATGCTCAAAGGCTAAATATGATGTTCTAATGCTCAAAGGCTAAGTATGAAGCTTGTTATTCAACTTCTTTATGTTGTTGTATTGTGTTTGTATTTTGGTACAATCTATATAAATGAAATGGCTTCATTATCTGTTACTTATTGTTTCTGTAATGTGTACATGGACCACTTGCAATGATACCAACAAGATTAAAGTAGTAAAACAAGAATATTATAAAGCATGTGGGGGGCAATCCACAAAAGACAGTACATTGTCATTAGCCTTTATACATACAAAAGACAGTCACAGTCATAGAGGCCTTGTTAACTACAAAAGCTGAGTTTTTAAACATCCCACTTGTTCATAATGCAAATAAAATACCCTTCCCAAAGCTACATCAATGAAAATGTTTTGTCTGGTGTTCACCCTTCCCCATCTGGTCCAAAACCATACTTCTTCATCTTTTGATAAAGATCCTCTCTGATCTGCCCATGTGCTTGTGAAAGATGATCCTCTTTTTTCCAGGAGCTTATTCACTGAATGCTGGTACTTTTCTTTTTGATCCTCTTTTAATTGCTTGTGGTTGTAGTTCAGGTTGTTCACTAGGTTCTGCAAGTTGCTTCCTTGCACTTGGAGTAACTGCTGCAATTTGCTCTTCACTTGGTATCTCTAAATCTGCATTAGACTTGTAGTTATCTTCAGCTTCAAAATCACCTAGTCTGAATCCTATTTCACCCCTGTCACTAATGTTTGCTGCAACTGATTCTTGAGTCTGCACATTTGCATCAACAGTAATCAAATTCTTGTTGTATGGTTCAACCTCAAATGATTCTTCTTTCTGTGTCTAGTTTGAATGGTGAAAATAATCTATTTTCCTTTCCCATTCTTCTTCAGCCAATTGCTCTTTTAATCTTTCTTCTTCCTCCCTTTTGAACCTAGCTTCTTGTTCCAAAGTATACCTCAATGCTTCTTGATCAAATTCATCTTGTTGAGTTTCATAAGCTTTAAATTTTTGTTCTTTCTGTAACAACATCTCTTCCATATACTCATGTTCCAAGTTCTTTCTAATTTCATCCTCAGTCATCTGTTCCTGAAATAGATGAAGTACAAACACTCACAATCAAACACAAACACTAAAAATCTATGAATATGTAACAACTAATACATACCTCATCTCTTTGCATCTGACCCCTTCCTCTTCCTCTCTGACCCCTTCCTCTTCCTCTCTGACCACTTCCTCTGCCTTTCTGACCCCTTCCCATTCCTCTTTGAGACCTCCTAGTAGCTCCCATAGTTGCACTGCTTTCACCCATAGTTGCAGTCCCTTCACCCCTACCACCAAAACCACCTCTACCACCCCTTGACCCTCTACCTCTTGCAGATGCATAGGTTCCATACTCAGGAAGTTTTGGAACTGGTGGTCTATTGACCTTAGGTGGTTTGGGCACTGGTTGTTTTTTACAACTTGATTTGTTGTGACCTGTTTCTTGACAGTTAGTACATGTCATCTTTCTTCCCACCCTGGATACTTGGGAATTGTTTTCAGATTGTGCCTTCATCCTATTCTTTCTAGCCCTTCCTGGAATTATTCTAAGAATAAGTGCTAAAAGGGGTGATTACTAGTTTTTTTTCCACATTGTACTACCAAATACATGTTTGATGCTAAATTGGTAAGCCTTAAAACATTTCTCTTGGCTATAGCAGTGATCTACTCCTTCTACATGGTCCCTATTCATATGAATGTATGCTGCTACTGAATGTACACATGGTATACCTGACAACTGCCACATCCTACACATACATTGTTTCAAGTGTATGTTGACCCCATATGCTTCATGCCCCTTTCTTACCTCTAGTTCATGAAAACCACTAGGAATGACCATCCACTCCTTAATAATGTACATATTAGTATATGTTCATTAATAATAAAGTAAAGCATTATTAAGTAATAGTGAAAAAAAGTTACCTTTGTTTTTCCTTAAGAACCTCTACCCTCTTTCTGATGGAAGGTGTGATCCTATGCTCCCAAGTCCTTGCTACTATATTCATAGCAACCAATCATTACTATCATCAACATGGTTTCCCTTGGTCCCTTATATCTAAAGCATCATACCCTATGTAAGTTGCCATTTATTTTGATAAGTAAAATTAACAAATTGGTCAACATCTGAATTATTCTGAAGAGGTTTAATACCACTTCTTAAAGGAGTGCCTACTTTGCAATAATACAAACTAGCAACTGGGCCGTGAACCAACTTTCTAATTACTTCACGAAATTAAACAAATGGCATACCTTCAAACTAGATATCAGTAATTTGCTTTACATCTGAAACTGCATATTCAAAAGGACGCACAGTAAAAACACCATCATGAAAATGATTAACTGTGATACAACGATTCTTGTCGGGTACTCTTTTACCCATTGAATAGAAATTTGGATTAGGAAGGATTGATTGTTCTTTGTAATGAAACAAATGAATTAGGGTTAATAAAAGGGTGTAAAAAGGTGGGTAGGGTTGAAAAAATAATGTAGGTAAAAGTTATTAACCGGAAAAAATATAATAAAAATAAATAAAAATACTGACGTGGAATGTTAACCGGTATCAACCGGTATCCCTTCCAAAATTTGACCGATATTGCCTATATTGAAGAAAATTTAAAAGTTTAATGGGTTAGATTGGTAATTTACAAAGTCCGTTACCTAAAATTGGAATTTTTTGTAAATTGGTTACCTATTCATGGACTTAACCCTTTATTATATATAAAAGTTGTAAATAGTTAAAAGTTAAGGGTACGTTTTGTAATTTTTTGTTTCTATTTTGAGCCGGCTGTAAATGGCAAAAAAGTATACATTATTTATATAATTTAAACTTTCATAGAATTGTACGTTTCTGATCCTTGTCGTTTATTTTAAAGTTATCAGGTAGTTTAGGTTGTGTTTTGAAAGTTTATTTTTTTAAATATGTATATATTAAACTTCAACATTTTTTATAAAATCGTACGTATGTCAGAAGCATTACAATATTGGCTCGTTTTGTTCGCAATTCGAAGATCTTTCTGCGGGTATTTTTTGATCGTAATGAATCGGTAGATATGTGCTATATATTTGATAAATAAAGTTTTTATATAAAAAAATCGTAAATAGTTAAAAGTTGAGGGTACGTTTTGTAAATTATTTTCTATTTATAATAAACTTCAACATTTTTTATAAAATCGTGCGTATGTCAGAAGCATTGCAATATTGGCTCGTTTTGTTCGCAATTCGAAGATCTTTCCGAGGGATTTGTTTGATCAGAATGAATCGGTAGATGTGTGTTATGTATTTGATAAATAAAGTTTATTATATAAAAAATTCGTAAATAGTTAAAAGTTGGGGGTCCGTTTTGTAAATTTTCTTTTTTCTCTATTTTATATTTTTTTATATTTTGGGCCGGTTTTGGGCTTATTTTTTTCGGCGTCGGAAAACGATGTCGTTCTTGATCAAGAATCTTTTACCTAGTAAAGGAAAACGAAAAGTGGGGACTTTTGCAATTCAAAAAAAAATATTTCCTTATTAGGTATGATGCTTCTAATTTTTTTATTATTTTTAAATATATGTTTAATTAAAAAGCTTAAATACTTCTAAAATTGGCATTATTTTGATGGAGAAATCTGATGAAGAAAAAAACAAATAAAAATATATGTGTCAAATTTATAAAAACAAAAACTTGAAAAAAAGAGGATGTAATTAATAAAACTTAAGTGGTTTAATTATAAATAAATTATATAGAGTTAAGTGTAAATTTATAAATTTACAAATTTTTATTATAACTTTATAAAAAAAACAAGTAACTCCTTAAACTTTTATAACTTATAAAATAAAAAAAATAAAAATTATATATCTCTACACTATATTTAAAAAAATAATGTATAAGCTCCGTACGTGCACGAGGATTAAAACTAGCGATATATATCGTAATTACAACATATCGACCACAAGCCAATGTAACTTTACTTCTCACTATCATGCAAACAAACCATTGGTTATTTTCAATGTTTTGAAAAAATCGGGTCTCGAATTAACCTGGTCAAATAATCAGATCATGGGGTTATCGATTCGATCGCCAAGTCAACCCGGATTTTTATTAAGTATATTACAACATTATCTATCATCCCGATC
>BQNB010183019.1:0-12442 GCA_026074375.1 Tanacetum coccineum | reverse complement strand
TTTTTGCCATTTTTGATCTGTTTTGGGTTTATTTGGGCCTTTTTAAGCATAAATAGATATGTGTAATCTACACTTATCATTTTCCCAAAGATTTATGAAATTGAGACCACGTTTGTCATTTAGACAATGATTTGAATTGGTTCGAAGATGATTTGTTATCTAAAATCCTAAAAGTGAGCAAATACAAGAACAATTAAACCTAACTTTAATAACGGGAAATTAAACATTAACTAAATATGTAAAACAGGAATCCTAAACGGGACCTAAGAACCCTAAATTATCAAAATTAAGCCTAAAATGATCTCTTTGGTTTTTATAAGTTTTAATTGACTAAAAAGCTAAGGCAAAGAAAACTAGACCAAAAACGAAGGTGTTTAAAGCTAAAATCGTGAAGAAAACAAGAACGGGAATCAATCCTGTTCTTTAAAAATCAAAATTTTGTAATTTAAACCCTACGAACGCAAATCTAATTTTCCTAAGTCCTAAATGTTAAAAGAAAATTTTCTAAAAAAAGAATTATATTTTTTTTGACTTTTTTATAATTTTTTATGAATTAAAAATGATTTTAACAAAATTAAATGTTTAAAAATACTAAACTATTTACAAAAATCCTGAAAAAATTATGAAAAATAGCTTGAACAATTAAGAATCTAGGAAAAATAAGCTTGGAAACACAGCGTATCGAATAAGCTGTGAAATAAGCTAAAACAGCTTATAAACTAAAAGAGCTCAAATGTGTATAAAATATTAAATGTGCAAACATAAAACGAAGAAGACCCCAGGGCGAGATGGTTAGTGTGTGTTGTGTGTTGTGTTATAAAAGGTGAGGAGGGTAAAGGTTGTGGGTTCGAGCCTTGCTCACCCACGATTTCCCCTCTTCCCTTTTTATTTTTTTAGAAAAACTTTAAAAAGCAAAGTTGTAAAACAGCTTATAATAAGCTATTTTTGTGAAAACAACTTTTCTAAAAGTGACTAATAAGCTAGAAAAAGCTTAAAATTCAGACAATCTACACTTAGCCATTTTTTTACTTTAAGACAAAACTAACTAAGCTAAAATCGTAAATAAGCTATCTTAGGACTAAATAAGCTATGACTATCCTAGAACTAACTTAATAGGCAAATGAGAACCAGAAATAAGCAAGCCATAAGCAAAGGATTACAAAGAAGCTCTTAGTGAAAAACTGAAAACCAAACAGTCCTTAAGGGAAACTTTGAGCTTATTTTAAGATAAGCTAATGGATTCTTATACCTAAAAGCCCTATACCTATTTAAACATTTGCCAAAAAAACTACTAGAAACAGCAAACAAAAGACATTTTGAAAATCAAATAAGCAGTTAAAAAGCACTATGAAAAGACTACTTGCTACTGTTTTTGTATTTTTGGATTTTCTTTGAAAAGATAAAATAAGCTATGTCTGCACTAAATAAGCTACAAACCACTTAATTTTAACCTAATAAGCTAGTTAAGATAGAAATTAAACAAAAACTTCATGCAATAAGCTACAAATCACAAATAAGCACTTTGGTGAAACTGTTAACCCAAACAGGCCATAAGGGCACTTTTGAGCCTATTTTTCAATAAGCTAGAAGAACCTTTTAGCTTTTTGACTTATGCAGACTTAAAGTCTAGCTAAAATTCTATTAAAAACAATAATTGAAAACTATTTTGAAATTAAAATAAGCAATGAGAAAGCTATATGAAAACTATCTATTCTATTTTCTTTTTGGTTTTTCAAAGTTTAATGAAAAATGACAGAATGCTATTTTGCAGGTTACAAACACTTTTAAAAACAGACAAAATTGAAATAGATTGAAATTGACCTATGAACTACTAGAATACTAAGTATGAAAAGCTAAAAACTATTTTTACTTATTGAAAATTGAAATTGAAAAATGCAATTTGACTGTTTTTCTATCTGATGTAGTATGCACAAAAGTGTGACCAAAGCTTAAAAACCTTAAGTGCAGGTTAAGATACTTGGTTTAGACACTTAAAAAACACAAAAACAATAAGAGCAAATTAACTATTAATTCTAAAAACAATCAAAACTTAACAAGCTTAAGGATCAAAGCTTAATGACTTCAAATTATTAAAAACTATCACAAATATGATCAATACTAGATTAAACCTACAAGCAAATTTAAATCTTGATTTCTTAAACCTAGAAATGAGATTTAAAATGGATCCAAAAGGCCAAATGGCTTATGACAGTACTAACTCTAGTTAGTACTGTCAATAACCAAACACCCCTTTAAAACACAAATCCCATTTTAAGCTTATGAATAAGAGATTTAGAGATCAAGTTGCAAATACCAGATTATTACAAGCTTAAAACAGACCTATTAAACATTTTTCAATAAGAAAATAAGCACTAACAACCAACTTAACAATTATGCTAATATTTTTGGTTTTTTAAACAATTTTATGATTTTAACAAGCAAACTATGATATAAACTAACTAATAAGCATATTAAGCATTATATGACTAAAATAAGCAGAATAAGCAGATCTAAACTAAAATAAGCATACAATAAGCAGATGAAACAGATTAAAGCTAATAGTGTAAATTTAAGCTTAAATGTAAAGAAGAAACTTACAGGAGCCTTTGCTCTAAACAAGGCTAAGATTAAGCTCAAATGAGCTATCAACAAGCTCCAGCTTATTAAGTGATAAGCTGGTATTGTCCTGGATAACCCTCCATGTTTGGTTCCTTCCATTTTCTAGTGTGGTAATTTTTGGGAGTGGATTTGAATGTCATTAAGTCTATGAGCAAAACTAAGTGAACACTAGCTTGAGTAGTTAAAATGACAGCTTATTAAGAGCTTATTTGAGATTAAGAGCTTATCAAACCAAATTGCTTTTTAAGTAAAGCTTAAGTTGCATATTAAAATGAAAACACACTTTTTATTAATAAGAGAATAACAGATTACAAGCTTGAAAAACAGATTACATTTACTGAATTAAGACATTATAAAAGCTAAATTACAAAAGCTATTTTAAACTATACTAAGCTAGCTTAAGAGACTACTCCTCGATAAGCTAGATGATTCCTGTGAGTGATGATGCCCTTGTATTTATAGCAGGATAAGGAAGTTTCTAGATCCTCAAGTTTGTTAGAAGCTCCCCTTCATACACACCCTTCATTCCTTGCAATCATTGGCTCTTCACTCTTCACCGTTGGATTATTAAGTGTGCAACACGGATTCTGCCAGGAGTGGCAATCGTTGTTTGTATCAGAGGCTTTTGTACTTCTTTAACAAAGGATTTAGTGTAAAAATCACAATCTAGAGGTGTTTTTTGGATACCACGTGTCATTCCCTTGAGGTTAACTTGACACATAGATAACCTGCGTGACGTTTTTGATACTGAGGTGGAGCTTGGCACTTGGAATCTTCATTTGGCCATGTCAATTTCATTTTACCCTTTGTTTTAATGCGAGGTAATAGTTGGGAACGACGATGAATAGTAAAAACAGGATTTCTCGCCCTTTTCTTTTCTTTTTATATCTTTATTTGACCCGGGGTTGTGATTTGGGCTCGGGTTTATGGTAAAAGGATTGGGCCGGGTGTTTGGGCCACGGTTAAAAGGGTTTAGTTATAAAGGGATAACCGTTATCTCTTTAATAAAAAAGAGATACATGTGTTAGGGTTTAGGGACTTTTGTGTGAAATTGTGTTTACATTAAAGCGCTCTTTGGGTATTTTTGAGGGTTTTTGCATTTTGTGGGGTCTGACCATTGTGACATGGTTGACTATTTGACCTTTTTTGCTTATCAAACTCTCGGCTTTTGGGCACTCTTTCTTTTTCTCGTGTTTCGGTGTTGTACGGTTTTGACCGTTAGTCTTCGTGGATCTTTGAAATTATCCCGTACTACACATTCCTAACACAAAATCACAAAATACAAGATATTTTTGAACATTTTGTATCATTATAGAAAGGATATAGTGCATTTTTCACATTTCCATAATTTCCCCAAACTATGTGATTGCCGTTGTCCTCACGCTATATTATAGGCTCTAAAACAAATACCTCAGAACTTCCCCAAACTAAACTATTTGAAAGTATGCAAAGACTTTTATGGGAGAGTTAGAAATCAACAAGCTGAAAGCACCTATTTTCCCATTTTTCAAAAACGTTTTTCCATTTTTATGATATAAATTTTTTTTATATTGAGGGTGATTACATAGAATATTCTGACTTTTGTTATTTCCATAACCGTTAGGGATCATAGAACAAGATGCATTTCGATCCGAGAATGCCCCTAAAAGGATAAATTCATCGTTCCTGACTTTTCATTTGTCCAAACCAAGCTTAAAACAAAATCACCGCTAAATATAGCCTAAGATGCTAACATACCTCATATTTGCAATTTGTACTACACTCCCGGCATTATTATATCTTCAGGTGATGTGCTTTTTTTGAATTTCAACCATGGATCAAACGTTTTCGCAAAATACTATGCTTCACGTTCACCCGAGAATAATGAGTGTGAAGGGCGAGATCATCCATGTAGCGGACTTGTCTTTTTGCGTCTCGGCACAATCCCTCTTTCTTTTTCTTTTAACTTGCGGCTAAGGTGAACCATGCTTTTGACACCCCACAGAGACTAGTATCGGGACTCACGGACCTTAAGTTTCAAAAACTCTCAAGTTTCCCATATATAAAAACTTAAAATAGAATAGTCAAAGTCCAAAAGCATATTTAAATTTAACAAAAAGAGATCTATTTATTAATTTAAACTTAAACATAATATTTATGGCAAATGTAATACCTTGACTTTTAGCTAGGCTGCAACATCAGTTGTTGGAGCCGGAAAGAAGCAAAAACCTTTTATCAGTCTCGAATTTTTTCCTTACTATGGGCTTTCTTTACAAGACTACCACATCGGTTGTGAGCCGGCAAGAGGTAGTAAACTTTTATCAGCCCACAGCTTTTATTATTATATATTTTGATTTTTTTTAGAAGACTTCTTTTTAAAAAAATTCAAGTATAAGTTTGAACTAAGACTAAAATTTTTGCTAAAGTCATTATTGATATAAGTTTTATCGCCAATAAACAGCTAGGATTATTAATCGGTTAAGTGCTTTATGGAGAAAAAAGCACAAATTGAATACATGAGCTCTTAAGTTTCAACTTAATCCTTGTTTAGAATCTATCATACTTCGTCTTAATCATTTTGTTCTTCCGCGAATTTCCGCGAACGCTTTGGACCAAAAGTTAAGGAAAAGCTAGCGCTCACAGCTCGATCGGATCAAAATTTATTCTTATTTACCTGTAGGAAGTCAAAATTGTGACAATATCAATTATTTTATTTTGAAAATTAAAATTTTTTATATTTTTAAAATTTTTGTGGAAACGGGGCATGTGAGAACAACGGGCCAAAGGTAGGTAAGATCATATCGGAAGAAATACTACCCTCATACCTAAATTAAACATTGTCCTTAATGTTTCCTAGCCTAAGACTTTAAAAAAAACCCATTACTAGAACTCAAAAAGTCAAATAGCATAATTAAGCATGAAGTAAAAGTATCAAACAAAAAATAATAAGCCATTATCAAGTGTGCTAAAAGATAAATGTTAGTCGATAATAATCTTAGGATATCGGATTTCCCCAAACAAATGTCAAGCCAAGGCTAGGAAGCTCGAGTGGACCGGGACAAAACACCGAACACGAGAGTCTTCAAAAATTTTTAGATTAATCCTGCAAACAATCACAAGCACAAACAACAAGAATCGGAAGAGTACAAGCCTCCTTCACAATCACATAGAAAATAAGAAAGAAGATAGGGATAAGCATGAGGGTGCTCCCACGAAGCGCTTAATTTTTGGTAACGAGGCACTAGCTTGACTCGATCCCGAATTTCCATTGTCCTTGAGAAGTAAATGGGAAGAGAAAATCTAATCGGGCTTCATTAATGTTTGGATAACATTAAAGCACAATGAAAGCACAAACACATCGATTTCATCACTGATTGAGATGCCACTGGCTCTAAGTGGAGATGCCGAGGTCAAAAATGGTGTCCTCATTCTTGGTGGAGGAAAGTAAAGGAGAAACCTCAGGGTAAGTGAGATACGGAAGAAAAGTCTGAGTGACAAATATGAAGGAATCGTCAACTTCAACATTAATCTTACCTCCCCTAAACATCCTTTTCATTTATTCACATCAAAATTGTTTATTTCACGGGCACATAGGTTCCATGTCGATGGTTAAAAATTCTTATTCGGAATGGATCATCGTTAAGCAAGTTGTCAATATATCTCTCTTACGAGTCAAATCACTTTCAATACCCTGGTCGTCTCGATCACATTGAGTCCGATATTATATCGATCTCTTCCTATTTATAGATCACTATCCTTGTTGATTGTACTGAAAATTTTCCGGCGACATTGGAAAATGGATTTCCGCATAGCAACGACATGCGATTGATATACATCCTCGTACTCTCGAATAATTCCTGAAGGAATCGGTGATGACTTCACTAGCGAAACTCAATGGTTGAAGAGGAGCTTTCTTGTGAGAAAAAAGTTATCAAAGTTTCATGGTTTGATTCATCTTAATTATTTGGTTGTGGTTAATGATCGAAAAAATACATCGGAAGAGAGACTTATGGGCCTGTTATCATCTCTAAGATAAACTCATAAGATATAATATGTCTCCTTCTGAGTCCTTAATATCCTCCTCAATATACGTGGAACTTCGATGCTAGAAAGCATCGATCTATCATTGTCAGCATCCTGGGTCGAATCACTTTAGCTTTATCAATTGGAGCATCGTACAAAATTCTTTTCCAATCATTCGTTTTACATTCCAAATAAAATAAATCATCATTCTCTTCGAAAAATGGATCATCGATGAATCCCTAGAGAATGGAAGCAACGCTTTTCATATGAGTAAACGGATCATGGTGAAGTAGAATCTCAATGTCGTCTCCTGGAGCAAGACACTCATCCTTATTAGAATCAGAAAGAGGTATGACTAGGAAAGTCGACTCATCAAGGTTGGAATCATAAGAATCGTTGCACTCGATGTCCTCAACACTTCATCAAAAAGAGGGTTTATGTCACTAGAGTTGAAATTGACATCAAATTCGAAAAGAGAGTTAGAGAAAGTCACAAAATCATCACTTAGAACGTTGATGGAAGAGAAATCATCACACGAAGGTAAAACGTTCTTACTATTACTCCTGGATGTATCCTCAGATTCTTTTGGGATTGGGATAATTTCCTCAGCACTAAAAGTTCTAAGGTGCTCGTCCCCCTTTATGAGAGAATCCTTGGGCTCAATAGACGGTAAGGTGGATGTGATTGCAAAAACTGAAGAAACTTGAGGTGTTTTGTTTGAATGAAAAATGCTCTCCTTGCAAATAACTTAAAAATTCTTCAAACAAGGTGTGATATGAGTTTGGCGTTTAGCCGTCGGCTCTGCGAGATTCTTCACTTCTTGCTTTTCTTTTTTAAAGAATACTAGTAATCTAATGAATCAACCAAGAACAATAAGTGAGATGTGGGTTGGATTGTTAGAGAGAAACTTGGGTGTCATTAACCATTTTAATTGACTCGTTTACATGCTTTTGAGGATGTTTTGTCGTGCCATTGACATGAAAAATTATTTGTTCATTTCCGTCCCTTAAAATAAGCTCTCCTTCATACACATCAATTAAAGCTCGACCGGTCCTCAAAAAGGATCTTCCTAAAATGAGAGGTACTCGAGGATCGGCTTCAAAATCAACAACAACAAAATCGGTAGGAAAGTGAAAACTCCTAACTTTGACAAAAACGTCTTTAGCGACTCCTTTAGGATGAGTAATTGATCAATCTGCTAGCTCTAAAGTCATCCGAGTTGGTGTAAGTTCAGGTAAAGAAAGCTTATCTATCCAAAAAAGACATAGGGGCATAATATTTAGGCACTCTGTAGGCCAAACAACGGCCAATCTGGGCCGATGACATACATTCCATTCCCAGGATCACTCACATGAATTAAAGAAACTGTCGGATCTCCAAGCTTTTCGTGAAGCTTTTTGAGGAGTATTGCCGAGCAATTCTCGTTTAACGATATCTTAGCTAACTCAAGCAACTTTTCCTTATTCATGAGCAAACTCTTAATCGTAGGAGCAAATCTTGGCATCAAAAATAAAGCATCCGCGAAACTTATGTCGAAGCGCAAATCTTGAATGATTTGGAAGATCTTCTCCATTTGATTCGAAGCATTGTCACGGGATTTTTCTTGGTTAAGTCGAGAAGGATATGGAATATTTGGCTTAGGTAAATTCTTCGAAACATCGGGTTCCAAAATGGGAATGGGGATAACCGGAGGTGGGATTTGAGCGGTTCTTCCTTGGAAATTAGATTGCTCCTTAACCGTTGTCTCCTTGGTTTCTCGTTCCACTACCTTTTTAGGAGAAGGAATCGAGGGTCCCTCGTAAGCAACACCACTTCGAGTAGTGATCGCTTTCATCTCACCCTTCGGGTTTGGAATGGTATTACTCGAAAGAGTACCCAAAGTTGAGGCATGGTTTTGAAACAATCCACCTATCATGTTTTGAAAATTATTTTGAAAGGTAGTTTGTTGATTCATCATGATGGCTTGTTGAGATTTTATCGTGTTTTGAATTTCATTCTTAAGGTCTCCTTTCAACGAGTTGATTTGATTTTGCATGTTTCTCAACATTTGATCGTTATTCCTCTTGTAACTCAAAAAATCATTTGAAATCTCTTGTTGAACTTGATTATTAGGGACTTGAAAATGTTGGTTTTGAAATCCTTGATTTTGAAAATTTGGAGCATGATTATTTTGAGCTTGAAAACCTTGATTAAGATGAAAATTATTTCCCCGATTAAAATTATTCCCTTGACCTTGATTTTGATTAAACCTATTTTGACCATTGTTTTGCACCGGAGCAAAACCGGGTGGTGCCATTTGATTACTAACATTACGGTTTCGAAGGTTCCTTGATTGTAAGTACCACGTAATACGCACAAACACTAGCTTGGATTGTTATCGTAGTGTCGAATACAAATATACCAGAATGTGGCCAAGGTGAAAAGTAGTATGATTAGAAACCACCACAAAGTAACGCAAGTTTCCTCAACCGCTTTAAACCAGAGCGGGAGTGACAACTTTCGTAGAAACAATCTCGACTAAGGTCTAAAAGTTGATCTGCAAGCTTATCAATTCTCTCATTCCTCTTAACTAATCTCTTTTCCCTAGAAGTCGTATTCATCTTAGAAGCAATTTGGTTTGTTCGTGAATAACGCACTTATTGATTTATTCTCATTATATTCAAGCCTCTCTTTCGTCTTACTCAAAGATTTCCACCCATACACATCGCTGATAAAAATAATCGCGACATTTAAGAGTCGGATCCGTTGTCCGTTAAAAAAACCATTATAAAAAGGTATCAACTTGAGTTAGACTATTCTGTAAAAATTCCCGTGTGGCACAAGCATTAAGCTTTTCCATAAATCGTCTCATATTTCTCAAAACACTGCTTCACTAAAAGACTCATCGAATTTTTGGGTAAATCGAGAGATTTTATTCTTTAAGTGAGTGGTCTTCGAAGGAGGGAAAAATTGATTCACGAATTTGTTGACGAGATCCTCCCAAGTCAAGATTGAGGTTCTTTCTCGTACCAAGTTTTAGCAGCCCCCTCGAGTGAATATGGAAACATCATTAGCTTAATTACATCGTTTGGCACATTCCTAAATCGTAGAGTTGAGGTAATCCTTTTGAAACTATTGATATGAGCATGAGGATTTTCGTTCTTTAAACCGTAAAACGGGTTCGCTTGAACCA
The DNA here is from genome assembly GCA_026074375.1 of Tanacetum coccineum. Lineage (NCBI taxonomy): Eukaryota > Viridiplantae > Streptophyta > Magnoliopsida > Asterales > Asteraceae > Tanacetum > Tanacetum coccineum. The sequence goes on along the minus strand of BQNB010183019.1, from coordinate 2,649 downwards.
ATTGTAACAAATTTGTCTTAATCTCAAAATGTTCCGCATTAATTTCCGGTAAAACGATAGCTTTTCCGTACCCTTCCGTGGGTGCACGGAGTAGCTCTTCCATTGTACGTTCCGCCATTGGTGCAACGATAGTACGAAGCTCGGGTTCGACTATGTTTGGAGCACGTCTTTTATTTTGTCGTCTCGGAATGATGACATTTGAATTATTTGGAAAATTGGAATTTCTAGTGCGCAGGCACTAAACAAACAAATGAAATGATAAAAGAAATGAGAAAAGGAAATATTTTGTTCACCGAATAATCAACAAACTTAGGGTAACTCTCTTAAGTAAAATAAATTTTACAAAAGAGGTGCGCCTTTTTCGTAAGTGACACAAACGGTAAAAAAATTTAATCTTTGGTTCGGGAACTTATTGATGGATAATACTTCAATTGAAAGTATTATTTGTTGGTGTTCTTTTACCAACTTTATAAATTTTTTATTTCTTATATTAATGAATTCACAAGAAAAATCTAAACATCCGGAAGAGCAAATATTTTTTTTATTTTTTTTATTTATTAATCTTCTACTTATACTAAAAAGAAAAGAAAAATATTTTTTACTTTTATATTTGTTATTTTTTTTGATTTTCTTAAAAGCGTAACTTTCGAAGACGAAAGGTTCTCCAAATCACGATCAACAAACTTCAAACGAAAGAATCTTAATCACAAATCCCCGGCAGCGGCGCCAAAAATTGATCGTTGAAAATCAATATATAATATACGTATAATATATAAGTATAAAGAAAATTACTAAAAATCCTTGAGGACAAAGATTTAGAGCAAAAATCCTTACAAAAATATCACACGTAAGAAACCGGTAAGTGATTACCGGGTCGTTTTCCCAAAGATTTATGAAATTGAGACCACGTTTGTTATTTGGACAATGATTTGAATTGGTTCGAAGATGATTTGTTTTCTAAAATCCTAAAAGTGAGCAAATTAAGGGACAATTAAACCTAACTACAAGAAATCAATACGGAAAAGTAAATTTTAACTAAAAACGCAAATCGGGAATCATAAACGGGACCTAAAAAAAACTAAATCAACAAAATTAAGTCCTACAATGATCTTTTTGGTTTTTATAAGTTTTAATTGACTAAAAAGCTAAGGCAAAGAAAACTAGACCAAAAACGAAGGTGTTTAAAGCTAAAAACATGAAGAAAACAAGAATCCCGTTCTTTGAAAAACAAAATTTTGCAATTTTAACCCTACGAACGCAAATCTAATTTTCCTAAGTCCTAAATGTTAAAAGAAAATTTTCTAAAAAAGAATTATATTTTTTTGACTTTTTTATAATTTTTTATGAATTAAAAATGATTTTAACAAAATTAAATGTTTAAAAATACTAAACTATTTATAAAAATCCTAAAAAATTACAAAAAATAGCTTGAACAAAGAGGAATCTAGGAAAAATAAGCTCGTGAAAACAGTTTATAGAATAAGCTGTGAAATAAGCTAAAACAGCTTATTATACTAAAAGCCTAAAACGTATATAAATAGTAGATTGTGCAAAGATATACCGGATGAGATACTGTAGCACAATGGTTGAGTGTGTGGGGGTTAAAACGCTTGGTGAGGGTGGTAGAGGTCCCGGGTTTGAGTCTTGCTCACATGGGGCTTCCCACTGTCCCAAGTGTTTTAATTTTTGCCATTTTTGTCAACTTTTGAAAACACTTAAAAATAAGCTACTTTTGCAAAACAACTATTTTTATAAACCTAAAATAAGCACAAAAATAAGCTAAATTAGACAGAAAAGCTTTTTACTCTTAAAGGCTTATAATGCTAACTGTTTGGGCAATATAAGCACTAAAAAGCAAATGAAAAGGGCTAATAAGCTAAGACAATCTTAATACTAAACCTAATAAGCAAATACAAACAAAAATAAGCAAGGACATTAAGCTGAAAAAGCTAAAAATGACAGAAGTACTAAAAGGCATAAAAACTTAAGGTTTTTAAGCTAATATATAAATAAGCTAAAAATAAGTTATAAACCTAAGGAAATAAGCTAAAATAGACTTACATTAACCTAATAAGCTTTATTAGACCAAAATAAGCTAGGAAAATAAGCAGATAAGCACAAATAAGCCAAATAGCACTTAAGCTAAAAACTGCATACAAACAGCAAGGGTTGCACTTTTTGAGCTTAAAAATAAGCTCAAAAATGGAACCTTAAGAAGATAAGCTTTATTCCTACTTATAGCCTGGCCTAAAAGCTACATGAAATAGTTTTTAAAAATCATTTTGAAAATCAATTACTTAATGAAAAAGTGGCTTGAAAACAGCTTATTGTACTTAGTATATGCTGAGTAAACTTTTGAAAAGACAATTAGCAACTTTTGAGCTTAAAGACATATAAGCAAATGAACTTTCAGGTACAAAATAAGTTGAGAGAGATTGACATTGACCTTAAACCTACTAGTATGCTAAATATCAAGACCAAACTCCTACAATTACCTTCTGATATTTAAACTAGAAAATGGCCGTTTGTTGTTTATCATTGTTGATGCAGTTTGCACAATAATGACTAAAGCTCAAAACTAACACATGTAGGCTAAAGAGCTAGTTTCTACAACTTTTAAATCACCAAACTAAATGTAAATTGAGCAAT
>BQNB010183015.1:1632-12443 GCA_026074375.1 Tanacetum coccineum | reverse complement strand
AACAATAACTTCGGTAAACAGTACCTTCGGTGAATAGTACTCGGCGTAAATAGTACTCGATGAACAGTAACTTTTTTTTTATCCTTAGATCGGAAGCCCTCAACGAGGACTCTCAATGAAAGCACCAATTGATACGACCCAGTTTGGGGTTGTATCAAGATAAGGAACCTCTTTTAGCGTGTGCTTTCTCCGTAAGAATATAAAGAAGAAGAAGAGATAGATTTGCACCACTATAGTGTGTGCGAGCTCTGTAAGAAAGAATAGAGAAGCTTAGAGATTATTCTTTAACTTGATTGATTGAATATAATGAAAGACTACAAGACTATTTATATTAGCTTAATGGGTCATGGGCAAATTATGGGCTATTATGACCTTTGACTTTTGACTACAAAATAAACATTGACTTTTTACTTTTTTAACACAAGTTATTGACTTTCCTAATACGACTCAACACATATCTTAAACATAATAAACTATGATAATATCCTAACCGTGGGTGTATCATTGAAAGAAGCTAATAATAATTTGTAGAGTAAATTCTTGCTGATTACTTATTGCTAATTGCTTATTACTACCTCTGTCCCACATTAAGTGTCCAGTTTGGTATTTTTCAGTCTTTTTTCTTCATCTTTGACCTTAATTATTTCTTTTTATGTTATATGATACTTGATGCAAAATATATGAATTGATAGACTTTTGAATGTAGATTTTCATTGGATATTATTTTCATTAAGTATTACTATAAACACTACACAAATATTTCTTGGTCAAAGAAGTTGATGAAATAAGTACCTTCAAAAAGTCCAAAACTGGACCACATAATATGGACGAATGGGGAGTATCTAATTAACCCTTTTCATATCTCATATAGCATTATTTACATTATTGAGGTAATAAGAGCTCATGCTTCTATTGGTTGTGCCTTAAAAATAGAAGGCTAGATAATGAAATATTGATTCAATAAATATACTTATTTTCTCCCTGTGCACTCACAATAACACACACACACACACAAAACCCTTATTTTGCCGTGTGTATCTTATCTTTCAAACCTAGTTTTATAACCTTATTCTTTAATCATTCTTGTATTCGTATGGTTATTAATCTTGAAATTGGTCAAAAGTGTGATGTAATCATTAAGGTATGTTTAGATATTAATACATCCGACTAATTTGATACTACTAAATAAAAATCTTTTGTTATTATGTCTAGGTGATTAAATGCGCATGTCTTACATTGTATCAGAGTTTAGGCATCAAGTTTGATCTTCGATATTGATGTTATGGCTTTCTTGGTTTTTGAAAAATTGTCAGAAATTGATGTTTTCTTTGGATGTGGGTTTATGTGGCCATTCTAGTTATAATATTGTGATTCGTGGGGAAAATTGACTGATCTATAATTGGTTCTACTTGAATCAAGATCTAGGTTTTGCATCTCAAAACCTTGTAATTTGGGTGTTTTTTGGTTCGTGTTATTATATATTTATGGGACTCATACCCTTCACAATATCTGTTGACTGAGTGAATCAACATTATTGTGATTAAGTCTTTAGTTGTTTTCCTCTTAAAAGCATTGAAAGATCTTTCCTTTCCTTTAAATCTCTTAGTATCTGATTTAGGTGGATATAAACAATTTGGTTAACCTACCTACCTCCTCCAAGAGACAAGAAAACCTACTTAAGCCAGACCTAATTCACTCGAATTATTACCTTAAATATTTGACTTGTGCCCTTTTTGATGAGCTGTCTTATATTGTTGTGCTTTGTCTTATTTGTTTATTTATTTGATTATTGATTGTTTAATCATCTGGTTTTCTGTTAGGCCTACATCAATTTAAATGATAATTTATTTGTTCGCTTAGAAAAATTATTCACTAATAAGATTCAAGCAATCCTAGATAAATACTAAGTGAATTAACCTAGCATAAAAATCAAGGGAGAGGAATAGATATAATCAACACAAGCATTTGTTGTTATGGAAGGTTTACCAGGCTATAAAAGAGTAAGAACTTCATGAAAAGGGGAAGAAGAGAAGTAAGCTCACACTAAAAACTTTTTTATAAGACTTTTAATTAATATGAGTTTATATTTTGTCATCATCAAAAAGGAGGAGATTGTTAATACATATATTCACGTAAAAACGTTATTTGTATTTAATGATATTCAAGTTTGTTACTAGACAATTGTAATGTCATATTGTAAATGTAATACGTAAACAAGTTATTTGGTCGTAAGTTTCCATACCGACGTCAAATCACTAAAGGTATGAATATGAAATTATAAAGAAATAAGAATGATCAAATGAATATATATTTTGTCATGCATAATAGTTTAATCATTTGCCTAAACTCATGTAAGCTTGCTTACATCTTTGCTAAACAAATGATTTCAAGTAAACGCATATAACCAGTTGCATTAGTAAATAAGACAAAATAGGATTAACCATAAATAGAAACAATATTTCTATAACTTTCAAAATCTAGCAAATCTTATTCAACTTATTGATGTTCTAAGAAAATATTTTTCTTTCTACCAAGCTTTGTACTAAATAAGATATTTAAGTATAATTAGGATATTTTGTAAAGATTTTTTTGGTTAACCACTAAAAGACAGAAAAACAACTATGAAAGCCCACAGATGCACCAAATACATGTACAAATCTAGGCTACAGCGTATCCGTCGATCCGTGGGTTTGCTAGTTTTAAATTTTAGCTTTTACATTATAAATAGAAGCCATATGTTTTGTTTTCACACAACCCTTTCCACACACTCTCTCTAGAATAGTTAGTTTATATCATTTGCATTCATTCTTTGATCATTATACTTGTTATATAATTCATAACAAGTGATCTAATCATTTTCACTGTTTACAAAGAACACAAAGAAGATCTCAAGACTTCAAGTTTCATTAGTCTAGTTGTTTCATCACATTGTTGTGATATTTATCCACCATCATCTATCTTCGTGAGTAATGATAGTTGTATGATTGATTAGTATTTTAGGCCTTAAAATACAGTGTGTTAGATTGGTTATATCTTAAAGTAAGACTCGATATTTAGCTTTGTATCGTAAAAAGTGTAAACGACATTGTATGATTTTCTCCGCCTAAAGGAAGCTTGTTGAGATAGTGAAGAGAACTCTCGAGTTAGGTACTCGGGGAGAGTGGAATAGGGCGAAGAGGAGCTTTGTAGTTGAACCACTATAAATCATTATGTCATTGGTTTGATAATCACTCTCTTTACGTATTTACATAATTGGATTCGCATTATTTAATTTATTGCACCACTTTTTATACACTACCTCTTACTACCAATCATTAGCATAATTGTAGTATATGTGTTCTGAATTCACATATATACAAGCAATCGTTAGGTTTTTTAATATTAAACGTAAATCTTTTTACCCCTTACCCTTTGGCTAGCTTTTCATCGTGATGGTTTTTATCTAATTCAATCTTACTGTTGTATACTACATGCGCATATATTTGCGTGGAGTAAAATTTAGAGGAGCTTATGAACTAGATTTAAATACCACACGGTATTTTCTTTAAAGTCACTTTTGTGCTGAAAAGAAAGATAGTTTTTGCTATTTTTTTATTGATATAAGATCATTTGGTATCAAACTTTATCGTGATATCAAGGCGTCCAATTTATCCCTCCCATCTCTATTTGGTATAAATGGATGAGGATTAAACTTCAACATTTTAACAAACATATTTTCATTCTTTTTTTCAATATTATTAATTTCCTCTATAATCTGTTATTGTTTAAGGCCAAATAAAATATCACCTCTCATGACCAAAAACCATTTAATTATCTTTATATAAATGGACACTCTGATATACTTTCGACGAACTTTTTTTTGTTTTTTTTCACTTTTCTTAGGTTATTTCGTTTTTTTCTTTTTTCTTCATTGTTGAAACTTCCATGAGAAATCACATGTGATTAAGCACTAATTTGAATATTCATATAAAATCAAATGTGATTTCTCCTGATTCGCATTAATTTTCATATAAGAAAGTATTTCTCATGTGACTTCTCATGAGAAATCACATGTGATTAAACATTATAGTTAACAATATTTCTATAAAATCACATGTGATTTTTCTAACACGTAATCTCAATCACATGTGTTTCTCACATGTGATTTTTTACCAATTGTTATTTTTTCACTTGTGATTATAGAAGTTTCATAAATAAACTACTATAATCTATGACTCATATACAGTTGGTGTCATATATGGGTGGAAAGCAAATAATTTATGTTTTCAATTGCAAAAAACGTGAATAGTTTTAGATTTTTAGACAAATACTTATGTTAATTTTTATACTGTTAGAAATGAAAATGTAGCGATCATTATTGAGATATAAGTCTAGTAATAATTAGATAAATATTAAATGTGTAATAGTTAGATTAAGGGCCCGTGACTAAAATTTAGTCACGAGACCCGGCTAAAATAAAGCATCTTACTCGATGTAGAGCTGACCATTGATAAGGCTATAAACACACATCACCTCATTATATGAGGCAATAATTCTAAAGCTAATCAATAAAAAGTCTCATTTCCTCCTTCTCTTTCTCTCTCGACTTTATCATCTCCTCCTTTTTCTCTCTAACTACCTTCTCTCTCTACTCTTTTTCTCTCTAAATCTAACACACACCTACATCTAAACACACACTATATTGCTTAAAACAATCTATTAACAACTGGTATCAGAGCTAACTAGGGGTGATTTAGTATTGTTTGTGCTTATTCAAAGTGCTTATTGAAACATCTTATTTAGTTAGCTTATTCAACTTATTCATATGCTTATTATGGTCTTATAGAGCTTATTCGAGTTCAGATCTCGTGATTCATTGCTTATTATGCTTTATGAGCTTATTCAGCTTATTTGTGCTTATTCAGGTTACAAATCAATTTTTTTAGAAACTTATTCAATTTTTTTCATAGCTTAATTAGTTTTGGATTTTAGTGCTTAAAAAAGGTCATATAAAGCTTATTAAAGTTTTTCTTCTAGTCAAACAACTTATTTCTTGTCAAATTAGCTTATTCAGTCCTTTTAAGGTAAAAAAAATGGCTTGTAAATAGCTTATTCAATGCTTATTTTCGTGCTAAAAAGTCAGAATAAAAGAGAAATCATATAAAAAAAGAGAATGAAGAGAAATCTTCTTTTTTTGAGCATTCTTATTAAAAACTTTTCAAAAATTTGCTCAAAACTTTGACTTCTAATTATTTCTGCTGTTGAACTGCCGACTTCAAAGAAAGAAAAAGATGTCCTCTCGGTACATTTTTATCCTATAATGGAAAAGCTTATAACATATCAAACTTCTGAATAGTTTCATTAAGATATTTCATAAATCTTGCAGCTCAAGTAGAGAAGAAGTTTTTGAAAATGTTGAACATAATTTTCAAGAATTTCTCAAAAATATTTTTCAAAATCTTTTAAAATTGTGTGTTTGTAAGATATGAATAATCATACAATTTACTACGCTATATAAATAAATAGAGATAGAGATAGATAGATAGAGAGAGAGAGAGAGAGAGAGAGAGAGAGAGAGAGAGAGAGAGAGAGGTAGGAGAGGGAGATAGAGGAGAGAAAAGAAAATGTTTGGAAGGTTTCCTTAGAGATAGATAGAGAAGAGATTGTGTAAAATAGAATAAAACTCAACACTCCGGTCTTCATGGCATGGAGATGGTTATTTTATATGTGTTTACAAGAGGCTAAGGGGCGTTGAATCCATGGTTAACAGGTGTCGGACCCAGTAGCTTAATTTAATTAACTTAAATAAACATTAAATACGAGCTAAGAACTAATCTATTTTGTTATTGACCGAGACTTTTCTATATTCCTAACAATCTCCCCCTAAGGGAGGTCACTCCAAATTACAATGATCTTAATCTTAGCATTTTAAGAATGTCTTCAGTCTTGTTATAGTCTTGATTATTTATCCTTTATCTTGTGAATTAATGTAGTGCTTCTTTGAGCTTGTTCCTACATGCTTCGACATTCTTGTGATCTTGATGTTATACTTCTTGAGATCTTGAATCTTTGTCATCTCTTGATTATGCCATCTTTTGATCTTGTGTCTTTTGGTCCAACATGCTCATATGTTCCTTCATCTTGAAAGCTGCCAAACAATCTCCCTTGGAATGCTTCATCATGAACACTTAACACTTCAATGAAGATGTTTGGGTATGAGAGTAACGGAAGACTTTTTAACATTGTAACTTGAGCTTTGTGTTGATGGTCTTATTTTTGTTGTCAAGTTGATGAACATGTGGCTATGAATGACGACATATGCTGGACATGAGGTATCACCAGACGCCTTTGTATATGAATTGTGATTTATATAGTTAGGCAATAAGGGTCGTGGTACGATTTTGGCTTTGTCATTCGATCGTGTTTGGTTGGATTAACATTCGGTACCGTGAGGATCGACCTGTGATCAGGTAGATTCAATTTTAGAAGAATCTCCTTGACAAGATTTCCAACTAAAAGTGTTAGATCCTCTAATATGTAAGAATCAGATTCACCATACTTGCTTGTTCTCATTATCAGAACGTCTCAAAGCAGACATCACAATAAGAGTGAATCGGTTAGTTACTATCTTACTAATTGAGTCATCAATTCATAAACATGACCAAATTGATATCCAGTTGACACAAGTTTGATCCATATACGATCTCACAAGTCACCTACCATAGTGCTGTTTGATGTTGACACTGGAAGTATTTCCATTCGTCACTATGAAATGCTAAAGAGCATCACTCTGAATGTTCTCAGCACGATTCACTTAGCTTAGATAATGTCGTAGGACTTCTTTTATTTATCATCTTGTTTTCATTTATGTTATGGATACAACAAGTGTAATTTAGAATAGTGCCCTAATGAGATTTATTGATGATCTCCTTTTTGGCTCTAGACTCAATAGTGCGTTTTGGTTTTAGTAACCAAAGGCTAGAGCAGACTGCCACCTTTTTAATATCCACTAACTCGGAGTGAGAAAGTTGATATAAATGTGTTTAATCTCTATGAGTAATGAAACAAACTTATTTTAAGAGAAGTCTGAGTAGCTTAGAAGGGTTGTGCATTGCATCACTGGGTCTATGATGACTATCTTTAATACCAGCAATCAACTGTGTGATTCTGATAACATATGTATTGACCAAGTTTCTGCCTAAGTGTATGGAGGGCTTCTTTCTTTACACCCTTTATCCTTATTATTCTTTTTAATTCTTCAACCCCTTCAATGTTAACTAACGCGTCCTCATTATCAACATGTTGGGTTTGTGCTGGTGATAACTCATGCCTTAGCTAACATTTTTCCTAATCTCACTTTACTCCTTTTTCATATCATACCTAAGGACTTTTAATCTAACTATTGGAATGTCCCTTGTTAGATCCCTCTAGTTCTGGCTAGATCATGGAACGAATACCTAATCTTAATCGTCTTATATCTCCATAAGAATAAGCACTTGGTCGGTCTTTGGGTATTTCCATTATAGCCATTAAATCCATTTGAAAGAACAGTCAAGGTATTTGTAATATAAATCAAAGCATTAAATCCATTTTCATCTTTTCAAAATTGCCCCACTTCATATGTGCATCGATATTCGAAAGTGTTTTGCACATATAGGGATGACACTGTACTTGAGTCACTTAAGATCAAATATGTTAGCCATATATTTTAATCACATTTTCTTACCTTATCAAAAATGTCAAATCGTTTGATATTTTAGATATCAATTGATTAAAATAAATGCTTCCGGGAAGAGAAATGTTGTCTAATTAAGCATGCTTATATGAACATTTTAATGCTCCCCCTTAATTTTTGAGAGAAGGATATAGTGTTGAGTACATATTTTGAAAGATTTTGAATTTATTGAAAAAAATTCATGAAAAATTATACTCAACACATATATACTTATTATTCTACACTACATATCTACATATTCATAAGATAAATAACGAAACATGACCTCAATATTAGCAGGACAAAATGACAAAGTCAGATTGCCCACATACGTAGTTTGTAGACTGTCTCGATTGTCCTTCCACCAACATAGCATTTAAAGCTTCTCTTGAACCGTATTTTCAGCAAGAGGTTGTCAATCATTTGTACCATTTCATCAGTCCATTTTTATCTTTCTCAGTGCAAGCTCTCTTTAGCATTGCTTCAACTTTCTTTTCAAGTTCTGAAAGTCTTTGTTCAAACTTTGAGGACGAGTTAGATTTAGATACATTTATAACTTGAGCTTGTGTGGTTGGTGGTGGTGGTGTTGGTGTTGACTTTCCCATAACCATTGAGGCAATAGTATCAACGAGTAGAGTTCTTTCGACAACAGGGTCCTCTTGATGAATAGGAACATCCACCATTGACTGAATCTCAACGTATTCAGCAGATGATAGAGTTAAACTGGTTGTTCATCTCCTGCTTGTTTCTCTGCATCATCTGCATCAACTTTGTTTTCATTAGCTTTTTTTTCATCAATGTAGATGTCTTGAAATTCATCGTTAGATCCAGAAAGTAAGCTGCTTAAGCAACCAGAATTATCCTTTGGCTCATCAGGAACATCTGGAATAATACCAGATTCTTCACTTGAGCCTTTGGAATATTGTTGAATTCTATAGTCAAGCTTGCTTCTTCATCTTTTATAGTCTTTCATAGTTTCCCCTTGAACCAACAATCCTTTTTTTAGTAGATTCAAGGCTTTCTTCCAAGCAGATCAGGATAAGAGTACCCGCATAAAGAAGTCTTGTTGTATAAAGCCCAAATACATGAAGTACACAATTGATCCCTTTCAAGAAGTCAAAACCATATGCGCATTTCTCTCTTCATGATAGTGATGATATAAATTGTAACACGAAAGTCAACTAAGTCCTGGATGTAGACAATTTCTTTAAGTAGTCGAAATGATAACACCGAAGGCAATTAAGTCTCGGATGTACACACTTCTTATGGCAGGATACTGACTATCTAAAGGAATCATCATACCTATGTGTACCTCTTTTATCATATGTTACTACTTCTATGATAATAAGCTTAGTGATTAGCCGATCGGGGAAACATTAGATGAATCAAAAACATATCATGAACTTCAACTAGCCCTAAGCCTTTTAAAAATATGAGGTGTTGGCAATCTTGGTCGTCTATAGTTTTAAGCCTAAGCCACTAACCTTGAAATTATATTTAAGCCTCTTAAGTTATTAACTTTTGACAACATAAGCAATTAGAGTTAAAATAATTTAACTCCTTCTCAAATTATTATTTGTTAAGTTAAAACTTTTTGCGTATAATTTACGTGACTTGTTGAAGATCATTTTTAAAAGAATATTCGTTAGCACTTTTCTCCCCCTCAAATAATGACCCTTTTTCTATTTAAAGAGTTGTAAACATTGTTTGAGTGATATAATTTTCTTTAAAAATCTTTTTGTGATGAGAAACTGAGAAGACTGATTTGTTTTTGAAAAACAACACTTTTACACCAATAAAAATAAGATTTCTCTTATTTTGAAAAATAAGTGCACTGACACTTACATAAATTTTAAGAAAGCTCGGGTTGTGTAGCAAAGTATACACAAGCCTTTACATGATCATTAAGTAGATCACGCCTGAGAAAAAAATTGAATTTCCCTTTGAGAGGTCAAGTTTTCTTTTTGACGAAATACTTGCCTTTAAGATGATGACTGGGTTGCAGTCTGAAATAACTGCAAACCATTGACATGTTTGGAAAACCATCTAGAACTTCTGCTCGAACTTTATTTACAGCTCCGAGTCATTATTAAATGACATTTTTAAAGCCGTAAATATTATCGATTACATAATACATGTCATAATACATATTTTATATTTCTCTGATTTTTTGATTTTATATTTTGCTTTTTTATTATTTTCAAAAAAATCCTAATAATTGGAAAATCCTAATAATCTCAAAATATGATAAATAGGATACATGAAGAGTGTCACCACTACTCTTCCACTTCTTCTGCCAGGTCCTTTAAAGTTTCCGGAGACATACTTTTCATACCAAGCTTGTTGAGAAGAAATTCAAATCTCTCCCTTGGCAATGCTTTGGTGAAGATGTCTGGCAACTGATAATCTGTTCTGACGAAGTAGAGCTCAACCACACCATTTTTAAATTGCTTTTTTATGAAGTGATATCTGACTTCGATGTGCTTAGATCTGGAATGTTGGACGTTGTTATAGCAAAGAGCAATAACACATTTGTTATCACAGTACAGAGGAATTTTGTTAAATGCAATTCCATAATCTGTCAGTTGTGATCTCATCCAAAGGATTTGGGCACAACATATAGATAAGGGTATGTATTCTGCCTTTGTACTAGAGATGGCCATGCTTTTCTGCTTCTTTGAAGTCCAGCTGACGAGTCTGTCACCCAGAAACTACACACTACCAGAACTATTTCGTCTTGTTTATTGACACCCAGCATGATCCGCATCTGCATAGGCTGTTAGTGCAATACTGGTATCTTTTGAATACCAAAGACCCATATTAATGGTTCCTCTCAGGTAAGGAAATATTCATTTTACCACATGTAAGTGCTTTTCGGTAGGCTTTGCCTAATACCAGGAACACATGCAAACCGCAAATTCAAGATCTGGTCGAATAGATGTGAGATACATTAAGGATCCGATCATACCTAATACCAGGAACACATGCAAACCGCAAATACAAGATCTGGTCGAATAGATGTGAGATACATTAAGGATCTGATTCGTAGTTTTACGTACCTATAAAATATATAATAAAAATACTACTTAGGTAAATCCCAACTATTCACCTTTAACTA
>BQNB010183013.1:0-12443 GCA_026074375.1 Tanacetum coccineum | reverse complement strand
TGAACCTTTTGGATCAAAAAATAGTATACAAAGACAAAGAAAGAGACTCGAAAGCTTATTTGGATGTGGCAGGAGTTAAAGACGGGTCGAGGATGGTCTTGTTTGATGATATAATGAGTCGAGAAAAAAGACTTGTCGAAAATCTTAAAACTGTGAAAACAGAAAAAGCTAAAACTGAGATCGTTAGCATCACTTCAGAAATCGATAAGCTTGCTAAACAGGTTGGTAATCTGGAAAAAGAGATTTATGGAGGCAAAAAAGTCGTAGAAAAGGTCTTGTTAAATTTGATCGAGTTGTTGATGTCGCAATTGATCAAATTGGATGGAATTATAGCCGAAGGAGATGTGAAATTGCAAAGGAGAATGCAGGTACTTTTGTGTACAATTTTTGAAACTATATTTGTGTTTGAAAATGGTAAAACGATACAATGGAAACTTTAATCACAAACACTATGAATCAAAAAGACAATTGACATTCTATCATTTTACATGATATTTTAGGTAAAAAGAGTACAAAAGTACATAGAAGTTCTTGATATGTTGAAGATCCGAAATTCCAAGATTGCAAGCAATGGTAATGGGACTAACGGGCGATCCCCTTTGCAACAACACCCGAAGAAGGTTTCATTTGAGCAAAGACTCGTAGCACCACTGGAGAAGCAACGAGACTCGATTAAATGGCCAATCGTGGTCACGACAAATTGGGAGAAATTTTGATTCACGAATATTATCACGGAAGAAGAATCCATTAGTGTGAAATGTCACCATTATTCTTTCTTTCCTTTCGATATTTTGATTTAGATATATTACATTTTCTATATGCTCTTGTGTTTGGGTTCAAAATTGCACTACTATTTTGTATATATGATCGATAATCAAGACTTCAATTGCCGTGTTACTATCATCTCTATCTCAATTTACCTAAGCTATTTGGTCTAATGGTATGTGACTTCTCCCTCAACTTAGAGACTTTGAGTTCGAGTCTCATTAGGATTAGGATCCTCTCAAGTTGAGTCAAACATGATATATCATGTTCACCAATCACAAATAAGATAAATACATAAAACATTTCTTTTTAATAAAAAATATGGGCCCACTTATTTATTCACACTCACAATAAAACCAACATGATCAATCATGTTTGATCGTAACTTGAGAGGATCTTAATCCGTCTCATTGAAGATATTTGTGAGATATATTATGAGATAGATGTATAAAATGTCTAAAAAATTACCGTTCAAAAAAAGAAAAAAAATCTCTATCTTTATCTCCTCTCTATTACATATAAGGCAAAATTGATTTTACTTAAAATTAAAAAAGCTTGAAAATAAGTGATGAATCCTAAAAGTACCTTAAAAAGTTCCCATATAAAAATTCAAACATGTAGTTAACACATATGCCTCGTGACAAGTTTTTAAAATACTTACCTCAAAAATGTAAAAAAAAAAATCTCTTTCTGTTCTAAAATTATTGTCCTTTATTAATTTATCAAACATTTTTCTTCCAACTTTAACCTTAATTTTTTTTTTTGTTAATACTTGATAAAAATCATAACTATGAAAATACATTTAAAAACCAATCAATTCATATACTTTTCATTAAGTATTATATAACACAAACAAAAATATTTAAGATCAAAATTAAAAGAAAAAACTTAAAAAATTAATAGATAACAATAATTTTGAAACGAAAAGAGTAATAATTTGAGTTATTGCAAAAGAATAAAACAACCACCATCTGCAAAAAAGTTAACAAATTCGCGTTAACCGTGTGCAGGGTTTCCATCTTTTAGAAAATCAATTTTAATCACTTCAAAGTTAGGAACGAAAACCACTCTTATTTTTTATTTACAGTTACACTCGATAATTGTTTTTTAATTGATCAAATAGGAAGCATAGCTTTAACGAGGTTTTCAACTCGCGTAGCGAATCGCGTTTTGTATAAAGCATGTTTTATTATAAATATTTCTTTATCGTTAAAAATCGTATTTTTCTAAAAGACTTCACCTGTTATAAAGAATTATATTGTGCACACTTTTAAAATCACACTAAGGCTGGTGGGAGTGGGCGTGGGTCGAGCCCCAAAAACCCAAAACCAACTCACGGGCAAGGGGTATGAAAAAGGGTGCAGAGTGGCGAGGTTCTCACCTAGCGCGAGCATGAAAAAAACGTGGGCCACCCTTTTTTTGACCGTTTACTTATTTAATTTTTTTTCAAACTATCCTTTTTTACTTATATAAATACCCATATCTTTACATTTTTTAAACACATCTTCTTCATTGTATACATTCTCTCCAATTTTACTTCTTATTTTTTACTTTCTACAAAAATGTCTCAAGACAAGACTCCCCGAAACACCAAACAACGTCAACGCCGAACTACCGAAAACTCTCCCCCGACACCCGACGACACGTTTGTTCTCGAAAACCCATCACCGAACCCACAAATGAACTTATTACAACCACAATCATACTATATTAACCAACCTTACCCGAACCAACCATACCGAAACCCGGCACCAGAACCATACCCATACGCGTTTACCCAATTCTCACAAACAAACGCGTTTCACGAATTCTCCTCACAACCGCCCGCATTCCCATTCAATAACCCCAACTACGTCTCACAAACCCAAATGAGTGGTTCGTCATCACAACGACATATCGAACAACCCTTGTCTCCCATTTACTCTTTTGAAAATAAAGATATGTACTCACCTCAATATTCGAAAGATATGTATCAAAACAACGTCCGTGAGGAATCTCCCGTCGAAGTGACTGCCCCTCCACCAAAGCCATCTAGAAGACGCCAAAAGAGGATGGTTGTTGTTCAAAACGAGGACGCACCCTGTTGCACTCCATGGACCAATGAGGAAGAAATTGCGTTGTGTAAAGGATGGGTTCACGGATATGAAAATAGTGCCAAAGGTAACGCAAGGGAAACATACGGATTTTGGACTGAGGTGTTAGCGTACCTATGCAACAAAACAAAGCAACCCGGTCGTCGAACGTACGATGTGGTCAACGGGAAATGGAAGACGGTTCGCCCGAGCGTAGCTCGGTTTTGTGGAGTGCACGCTAACGTCTTGCGTAGGGCGCATGATAGTGGAGCCGGAGACGAAGACTACTTCAATAAGGCACTTCTTGACTATGAAGCTGAATTTGGAGTACAGTTTACACTTTGTTATTGTTGGGAGGTTTTAAAACACAGTCCAAAATGGTGGGAGCAAGAAGTTTCAAAGTTTTTAAATCCTAATGCTGCCAAGAGAAGCAAGACATCTGGGTCTAGTCCGTTCAACACGGTATCTGATGATGCTAGCTTTAATTTGAATATCGATGCTGGAGATGAGGATGAAAATGAAGTGCAGGAAGTTCCAAGACCAATTCGCAGGGACAAAGTGAAAGGGTCGGATCATCGGGATCATTGATGAATACGACTGACGAAGCATTGGCTAGGATGATGGTCTTCGAGCTGGCAACGCAAACCGAAAATGCCATGGCAATGAAGAAAGAAGAACGCGCAGCTTATATGTAGATCAAAAGGAGGGAGGTGAAATGTCGTGAACGAGAGATTGCAATTCAGGAATATAGGCAACGTCAAGAAGACATAAGGTTCTATATGCAGCCATATGATCACTTGACTAGGGATGCACTGGCTCATATGGAAGCACTAAGGGCGGAGATCAAGGCGAAGTATAATTTACCATATTAGTTTACGTTTATTATTTAGTACGTTTAAGTTTTAATTTATCTATGTATTGTTTTTAATTTTGTACGTTTAAGTTTATGTATTGTTTTTAATTTATGAATAAAAGTCTTAATTTTGTGAATAAAAGTTTTTAATTGCGCACGTTTTACGTTTTTAATTTCGTACGTTTTACGTTTTTAATTTCGTACATTTTAAGTTTTTAATTTCGTACGTTTATGTTTACATTAATATTTACATTTTATTAATAAAAGTAATTAAATAAAAAATAGGTATGAAAGGTGAGGTGTGGTGACCAAAACACTTGAATGGTGAGGTGTGGTGAGAGGAGAGAAAAAACTGAGATGGATGGTGAGGCTTGGTGACCACTACTTCTAGTCTAAAGACCAAGGTTCTTGGACAAAAATGCAGTCTCAAACAATTACTTTACAGACTCAAAAGAATACTTGTAAGAGTGTTAGGTAAGGGAGGAGCGAATAACGTGTTATTCGTCTGTCACCTCAGTGCCACCTCATCCCCCTCCCAATAAGGCACCAATAACTAAAACACCATTCCCAACAAAAATACCAATAACATGTTATGGGTCCCACAAAAACCCCACCAAAAATACTCACCCACTCACAAAACCATAAATAAAAATAAAAATACCAACCACACATGTTGGTGGGGTGGCGAAAAACCAAATGGCGGACGAATGGCTTGAGGGCCAGTGCACTATGGCACGCCATTCGTCCCATTTTTTGCCCTATGGAGAGCAAACAACATAGCTCGCCGAGCTCTCTAAGAGTGCTAGGTGTCCTATGACTAATAACACGTTATTCGTTTGCCACCTCATCCCCTTCCTACTAACACACCAATAACTAAAACCCAATCCCTAGCAATTTTTTTTTTGTAAAGAGATTATACCCGGTGAATAAATTAATAAAATGGGATTGAGTACATGAGAGAAATGGTCATGGGCCATTTCAAAAACTACGTGTTTTGAACATACTAAAAAACAATCCCTTGCAAAATATCAATAACATGTTGTTGGTACCACCTTTTTTCATTTTAATTTAACACAAACACATTGTAAGGTAATGAGTAGAAGCGGAAAAAAAAGAATGGAGTGTTGGCTGCTCTTTGTTACTTTGATCATATGATTCCTGGATTTTGGCTAATAGGCAAGATATACTTGGTACACATCGAAGGCGATGAAAACTCAAATTTTTTTAACGGAATTTTGAATAAAAACGTTAATACAAATCGAAAATAAGGGGTATTCTGATTTGATGGCGTTGGAAGGGCAGCAGCCGACTGAATGTCAAACTAGAATTTCTGTATCATTTTCAGGATAGTTTCGCTAAACTTGGGAGGCGTGCTAATATTCGATATGAGATTTCCGGAAAACTATTATGAGAATACCAAAATCAGATCCTCGAGCGGAGGAAGTTCTATCAGGGAGATTAAATGGTGTTTGGGGGCTGTGGCACAGACAAATCAACGCGGCCCTGACGGGTTTTATTTTCGGATTTTATAGGCCTTTTTGGCTGTTATTGAGCACGAGGTTTATTGTGTAAATAATTTCTTCATTCTTGGAGGAATTCTCCTGGTTGTAACTACATCATTTATAGCTTGATCCCCATTGTCCTTGGAAGCTACTTGGTCAAGGACTTTACGAACTAATTTGCCCTCATTGGAAGTATCTTACATACGATCATTGCCAAGATTTTATACTAACCGGCTTTTAATGTTTTGAGGGGTCATTGTTAATGAAGTGCAATCTGGTCTTATCGACGAAAGAAAAATTGTTAGATGGTCCGTTTATTCTTAATGAGATTTCAGTGGTTGTAAAAAAGACAGAAGAAAATCTAATTTTTAAGATTCGGTGCAGATTTTGTAAAGGGACTTTCGATTAGATTAGATGGGATTTTTAGATGATGTTCTTAAAGAGTTCGTGTTTCAGGTGTAAAATAGGCGTAACTGGATTCAAAAGTTGCCTAATTTTATATGGGTTCTATTCTTGTCAATGGAGGTCTACGCAATGAGGTCAATCTTTATCATAGGGTTGAAACAGGAGGCGATTCTTTTATCCCCCCTTCTACTTTATTCCTCGTGAGGAGAGCCTTCATACATCTTTGCAATGGACGTTAACGGGGGGCGGGGGATGTTTAAAGGTT
This sequence comes from Tanacetum coccineum, assembly GCA_026074375.1. Taxonomy (NCBI): domain Eukaryota; kingdom Viridiplantae; phylum Streptophyta; class Magnoliopsida; order Asterales; family Asteraceae; genus Tanacetum; species Tanacetum coccineum. Next base: position 6,581 of record BQNB010183013.1, on the reverse strand, counting down.
TGGGTTAGATCAATCTTTATGTCTTTTGCATATTTTCTTATGCGGAATGGATTGCTATTTTCTTAGGGGAAAGTGGAGGCGACGGTTAATTATCGCCTCTCTTGATTACGTTTTGAAAAGCTTTTTTCATGCTTGGGCCAATTAAGATTAATTGAACAAAAGTAAGATATGGATTAGAGTGGAAAGTGCTCAGGTAATCGCAAGCGGCTGACAAAGTTAGCGATGTCTCGTTTTAAGTGTCCCTTTTTATATCTTGGGACTAGAGTGGGGAGGTTTATGGAACGTGTTCAGCCATGGCAAGAGATAGTTAAAAAAGTGAAGTCTCGGATTTCCCAATATGGAATCCAAAACTTTATCTATTGTTGGTCTGTTTACTTTGTTGAAATCGGTTTTAGGATCTTTTCCAGTCTTTCACATGTCTATTTCAATGTTCCTTCAAAGGTTGCTTATTTATCGGATCTATTAGAAGTCATTTCTTTAAGACATTGGTGGGTAGTAAAAAAAGCTTCTTGGAGTTAAATGATCCAATGTTTTGACAGACAAAAACGAGGCGGCGCTAGGTGTGTCTTGCTTTTTCGTTAAATTGAGGCTTGTGATTAAGTGGTTGGTAAGTTTCTCTCGCATATAGACTCTCTTTGGACTAAAGTTATTGTGGTATTTCACGGTGTGGGTGGTTAAAATTCATTCGGAAATGGACTTAATTCTGGCAAATCATGTTGGATTTCGTATTTTTGTGTGAAGCTTCGGATATCTCTCAACGAAAATGTATGTAGTTTTTTATTATCTAACTCATAAGATGGGAAACGGGAGTCACAAATTTGGTTGGATCATTGGCATATAGGGGCATTTTTTTTTAAAGGACATTTTTCCCATTTGTAGCGCTTGAATCTCAAAGGATGTTTACTGTTAGTTACAAGATAGGCGACACGAGTTTGGTCTTGCTCTTCCGTCGAATTCACTAGAGGGGGTATCGCAGCTAAAATCAAATCGACAGCTTTGGTTTGAATTTGGTTCGTTCTTTTTTTTTTTTTTTTGTTCATATCGTGCTTAGGCTGACAGTTAGAATTGGATTCTGGAGAGTAACGGGTATATTTATCGGTGGGCTCTGCTCGTAGTAGTATCGATGAGATTTGCCTTCCGGATATTCGGAAAGAAGATCTTGATGGGTAAGTTGTGATTCCGATAAATATAAACGTTCTTGCCTGGAAAAATCAAGACCGATTTGCTTTACCTTCCCAACGGTTTCATTTCGGGTAGAGGTTTGCATTCAGGATAGCCGTGTCCCATTGTGATAATGCTATGGATTCGATCGGACCATTTGTTTTTAGGTGTGGATTGGTTTCGGAACATTGTAATAGGTTTTGAGATCGGTGGAATTTGGATCACGGCAACTTGAATCATTTGCAGAATGGAAGTCCCTTGGCTTGTTTTCAATTGTAGTATGGACTTCCAATCTCTAAAAGATTGTTCGATAGGAGGGGGGGTTGTTTGGTACTCCATTTGGTTGGTAGTTGGATCTATGAAACAAGCTCCTATTTGAGAAGAGAAACCTTCGAAGTCGCTGTTATTGATAATGTCTTGCTAGTTCTTTTTATTGTGTAAGTATAGATCTAATGCTCCGTTGGATGAGACGAATGCTCAATAACCCCTATATTCATTGTTTTGTAATCTGCTCTGTGCTAGTTTTTGTTTCTATTAAAAATCGCCGTCCAAAAAATAAATAAAATGGGATTGAGTACTTAGAAAATGGTCATGGGTCCATTTCAAAAACTACGTGTTTTGAACATACTAAAAAACAATCCCTTGCAAAATATCAATAACATGTTGTTGGTACCACCTTTTTTCATTTTAATTTAACACAAACACATTTCCTTATATACATTTAAACCAAATTTTATACACTTTTGGACTAAAAAATATAAAAAATAATAATTTAAGGACTAACAGTGTAAACGTATCAGGGACTAACAACATAAAAAAAACTGCCAAATGTACCAACAATGAAACATACACATAATCAAAGGTTTAAAAATGAAAAAAACTAAAAGTATAACTTCATCTTCTTTCTTTTAAAACCTGCAAAAAACAAAAGACATTAAAACACAAACAAAAAACCCTCATTATCCTTCTTTCTTAAACACACAAATTCAAACACAAACACTCACATAAACACAACACATAAACACCAAAAGCCATTTAAAACTAAAAAAGAATAAAATACCAACAGCGCCAGTGAGTGGGCTGGCGGGGTGCCCAACGGCGAGCCAATGGCGCCTTGCGGGTGTGCTACGGCGTCGTCATTGGTCCCAAATTTCATCTAGGTGTATCTATTTTTTCTATTATCAATTAATTGATCATGTACTGAACCGTTTTAAACCAATATGAATATACATGTATAACTCATGTCTTACGTTCGCTACATATTCTCAACTGACTGGAAAGCCTAAGTCTAAGAAGAAGAAGGGGCGTGGTCCTTTGTTACCTTTTTGTTTTAATAATGACGTGAATAACAGAGAGAATAAGAGGCAGCGTCTTCAAGAAAATTGTATTTTTACGTCTACTAAGAAAGAAGTTTACGAGCATCATATTATAGAAACTCAAGCTTCGTATGATCGGGAATTGGTTAGTGGGATACAATAGCCTTTGAATATTGATATTACTATTGTGGATGAAAAGAGGGTTTTTGAGAAGCTGGTGAACCCTTTACCAAACTAGGTTTCTAATCAGTTTGTTTCACTTGGGAGTTTCGTAACAGATTTTCATGTGAAAAAAACGGTGTCTGAGCAATTGCTCTAGGTTTACTAGAACAACGAAAGTCCTGATTCTCTTCCTTAATGACAACGACATACATAAGCCACCTCGAGAATGCAAACGAATCCGTATAATTTTTCTAAGCCCTTTTCGATCTATTCGACAGTTGTATCTATTCACGGCAATATCTGTTGAAAAAATGTCGACTCATGGATGTATTTAGGAGTAGTTTATGTTTGCTAAAACTGTTTGTCGTTATCGTTAAAGTTTTTTTAAATTACGATATTGTATCTTTGAGACTAAAGATAGATATATATTGGGCGAAAATTAACAAATGTTAGGCTCCGCGGCAACAAGTGGCCGCCTAATCCCTTGTTAATGTACATTTGGAAAAGTCTTTTTGTGTTGTTTGTTATGTTTATCAGGTTATTGGAAGTGAAGGGTTGATATTGAATATTTGCTCAAAGACTAGTACTAAAGTGTACCCGCATTTGAAGATAAAGGACCAAATTGCAATTATGAAGATTATTATCTCTCCAGCTATAAAAGGAGATTATCTTTTTATCTTTTCATATAGTTGTGTGTGTAAAAAGTGTGTTTAAGTGTGTTAGGGTTGTCTGTATGTAATCATTTATAGATCTTGATTCTTTTCTTTTGTAAGTTGAGCTTAAAACATCACTGTGATTATGGAGAGATGATATGGATATATAAAAATAACAAGGGGTGATTAGTTGAATAATTTGTGTGTGACTCTGATAAAACTGTGATTGTTTTGAAACTTTTAACATGGTATCCGAGCCAGGTTTGTTCTGATACACACTTTTATTAGTTTTTTGCTCGTTAATAATCAAAATTTAAAATTAGGTTTCTCGAAATTTAGGGTATTTTGAAATTGGGTGCCCTTTGAGTCAATCGATGTTGATTCGATTTGATTGGTGTATAGATCATGTGATCTTGTGTGGTAAATCGCGATGGTGTAACTTTTTCGCTTATGAATTAACAATTTAAGATAGATTAATTTTAAAATAGGGAAAAATGGCTTTGCTGTTTAATAAAGAAGATGAATTTGAGGGTTTTTTGAAATTAGATTTTTCAAAATTTGAGATTTTTTGAAATTGAGTGTCATTTGAGTCAATTGACGTTGATTGGAGTCGATTGGTGTATAGATCGTGTGATCTTGTGTGGCAAATCGTGATGGTGTAACTTTTTTGCTCAAAGATTAACGGTTTATGAAAGATTAATTTAATAAAATTATATAGTAAAAATGGTTTTGCTGTTTAATAAAGAAGTTGAATGGTTATGATTAATTCATGCAAAAAAATTTTAGTGCACCTCTCCTCGAAAGAATACGTTTTTTTAGTCGTTATAAATGTGGAGACATAGATTCATAGTTTACACCTTAAAATACTAAGACTGTTTAAATATTTTTTAGTCATTATAGATGTGGAGACATAGATTCATTCATAGTTTACACTTTAAAATATTAAGACCGTGTAAAGACAATATGATTTATAAATATAGTCAAAATATAATAAAATCAATTAAAGATAAACCTAATTGATTATGGATAAATTGCTTGATTAGCACATAGACACGGACCAAAAACTAGATACTATGCATTATTAATATTGGAATATTCTAGGTGCTATTCTTCTATAATCTTTTAAGTAAACCTCATTATAGCTAATATACTTTTATAAAAAATAACTTAGTAAATGTACATTCTAAATACGCGCTTTTTGTTTGTTTTTTAAATTGACCGTGAAAATAAATGTAGAAATGGTACAAATCTTATAATCATACAACCAACCTCCTCACTATGATTCTTTTATTTATACTGCTAAAGTAGACGAGTCCTCAACTGAGTTCTTGCCAAATAATTACAAAGAAAACTGATAGTCCCTAACACGAATGCTATCAAAACAATACAAAACTCGCACTACAACACTTTGTTAATGGCTACCTAAACAAACTAGAAGTTATGATCAAAACTATAAACCAGAAACTAAAACTTGAGAGAGGAAAAAGGATGATATTTGAGAGAGAGTTGAGAGAATAACAGAATGAATGAAACCCTAGCTCCCATCATAAGTTTATACACCTTATTTTTATTTAAGCCCTTGCACAAATGAAACTTACAAAATCTGCACAAACTTTGTTAGATAAAAGAAAGATATTTCAATTTAGCCCCTGATCTCTCATAAGCTTGCTAAAGTATTATCAATACTTTGAACACCCTCATTCAAGCTTATGACCCAAACATATTCAACATCCCAAATTTTTTGGTTAAGTAACTGTGCTTAAATGACCCAAGTGCTTTGGTTAATATATCAGCAACATTTTCCTTTGAGTCAACCTTGATAGTTTTAATCAAACTTGATGATACTTTTTCTCTCACTAAGTGACCATCTAAATCAAAATGTTTTGTTTTCTCATGCATTACAAGATTAGTTGCAATTTGTATTGTAGACTTATTGTCACAATATAAACTAGCAGGAATCAGATTTTCAACATTTAAATCTTTAATCACTTTCACAATCTACATTATTTCATAAGTAACTAAAGCCATAGACCTGTACTCAGCTTCTGCCAAGGATCTGGACAAAGTAGATTGTTTCTTACTTTTCCAGGAAATCAAACACCCATTCATAAACACACAATATTCAGAAACATACCTTCTACTAACTGGGCACTTAGCCCAGTCATAATCAGAGAAGGCAACAATATTAAAACTGCTTTCTCTTTTAGAAAACCCAATACCATAACTAGAAGCTAATTTCAAGTACTATAACACCCTTAAAGCAACATCAAGATGAGATTTCAAAGGTGAGTGCATATGGTGACTTAAGCAATGCACTACATATGAAATATCAGGCCTAGTTAAAGTCAAGTAAATTAGCTTTCCAACAAGTTTCTGATAATTTGTAAAATTCACCAAATACTTATCATCATCATCAGATTCTTTATGAGCAAGAATAATATTTTCAGGCAAACGGGTCATAACAGGTTTACATGCCAACAAACCAAAATCATGCAATAATTCCAAACAGTATTTTCTTTGAGATAAACAAAGACTAGTTTTAGTTTTTAAGACTTCAATTCCAAGAAAATATTTGAGTTCTCCCAAATCGTTAATCTTAAACTTATTACTCAAGAACAATTTGAAAATTTCAATTTCCTTTTCATCAGTACTAGTTAAAACAAGATCATCAACATAAACAAGTAAGAACAAAGATGCAGAACCAGTATTCTTAATAAACAAAGAATGGTCATTCTTAAACTACACAAACCAAGCCACATTAAGGCCCTCAGATAATTTGTGATTCCACTGCCTGGGAGCTTGTTTTAGGCCATAAAGAGACTTGTTAAGATGCAAACTTGATGACATCAAATAACGTCTATTTTATAGCATCATTTATCCTAGCTAAATTACTCATTTTACATTATTTATGCATGAATTGGTACTTAATAGCTTATATTTTTTGTTTGCAGTAATTATCGAGCAAAGAGTGAAAGATAATCAAAAGGCACGCATTTTGGAGCTTAAACGAAGAAATTACGAAAGATTAATGTTCTGACAACTAATACGCCGTATCCATCAAAGAAGATACGGCGTATCTGTGCCTTGAACTTCACTCAGCATCCACGAAGAAAAGATCTATACTCCGTATCCAGAAGAAAGCCATACGCTGTATTGGATTACAAGTCATGGAATATTCGGGAATATAATAATACGACATATTGACCAAATTTTAGAGCCTATAAATACCGAACCCTAAAAATGAATTTCAATGTGCAAATCAAGAATAAAATAATATACCGAAGACTGA
>BQNB010183012.1:0-12443 GCA_026074375.1 Tanacetum coccineum | reverse complement strand
AACAATTGTTTGCAATAATTATACAAAATAGGTTAGTTACATAGGATAAATGATGCTATAAAATAGACGTTATTTGATGTCATCAGCCCTGGTTCATCATCAATATTTTTTTCTTGATTCTATTCTGGATCAGGAGTAGGAGGTCTTAAGGGTTGCTTGAACCAAATTGGGTTGCCTTGTGATGGTACAGTATCATCATGTTGTTGATCAGCATCATGAGCCACATCATCTTGAATAGGTTCTTTCACATCCATTTCAACCTCATGAACATGTTCTTCTACTAGTGTATGTACATTAATAGTTTTACTAGTTGAAGAAGGCTTGGATTATGTTTTACCTTTAGAGGATGAACCAATCTGAACTTTCTCATTGGAAGTCCCAGAATCTTTTCCTTACCTTCTTTTCTTCTTCCCTTGGTCTTATCCAGCAGTAGGGTCTTGATCATCTCCACGATCTCTTTTCCTTTGAACTTGATTAGGATTAACTGCACCATTGGCTATAGCGTCATCAAGACATATTAAATTCAATAAAGCATCATATAACTGTTGATGCTTATCATGAGTCATGTATGAGCAGATTTTGTCCATCTTGTCAAAGAGTATATTCTTCAACTCATATTTAGAATCAGACTCAGGTGCTTTGGAAGAAGATTGACCAGGAGTATAAGAAGATTAAGCAAGTAAAGCTGGAGTCTTTTGGAGCACATTACGAACTGTGCTTTCATGTTTAGGATTGACAAAGTCAGATACTGTTTTAGGCAGAAACTTGGGCAGTTGTTTCTTGACCTCGTTGATGAGATTAGCTTGCACTGATGCTTCAATAGCCTTAGAATGATCAACCTTGGTCTAAGATTCAAATTTTCTTTCAAGATCAGACAATATTTGAAGAATTGTCGGTATTAGATTAGGTACGGTAGTTGTAATAGATGGAGCTTCACTTGTGATTGGTGGTGTTCAAAGTGGTGTTGTTACTGTTGTTGGAATTGGTGTTGTTGTGGTTCTCTGAGGATGAATCACTGATACTAAGACATCAAGAAGTGGATTTTATAGAACAGAAGGTATTTCTTGTTGGATTTGGACATCTAACAAAGAATTAATCTCTGTGTCGATAGTTTCTTTAACAATACCAATTAGTGATCCATTAGGAGAAAGATTAAGGAATTGATTACCATAGTTTGAGGATAGAGACAAACTGGAGCTTGATGGTGGAACTTCAGACTTCTATTTTTGAGTCACATGAACATCTTTAGCATGAACATCTTTGGTTTGCTCATCTTTTGCTTGGTCAGCTCTTGTATGTTCTTTATTAACTTTCTCCTCTTCAGTCTTCTTAGACATAACTTTTATTGTATCAGCATCATGCATCTTTTCATCAGTATCATCATGCTTATCATCATCATGTACGTCTTTATCGTCATGTACGTCTTTATCGTCATGTACTTTTTCATCAGTATAAAATCTTTCATCTGAATGCACCTCATCTTCATCAGATGTCTCTTCATCAGACTTTTCAGTTTCAGCTGCAGCAATTTCTGACTCGGTTCTATCATCATCAGTGGAAAGTATTATTTCTCCTTCATCAGAACCCCAATCAATATCATAAGCTATAGACTTTCCTTTTAGCTCATCAGGAACTACTGGTATGATATCACCTCCTTCACTTGAGCCTTAGATTTGCTTTTTGGCTCATCGAGAACCTCTGGTGTAATACCAGCTCCTTCACTTGAGCCACCAGTTTGTTGATGGAAATTGCAGTCACGTCAAATGGGTTTGATTGATTCCTTGTGTCATCTTCTAGCAATGAAGCATCAGATAACATTTCCATACCTTTAAGCTTTAGAGACTGATATGGTGTTTTCTTCTTTGAGACATTAGGAGGATCTCTGATGACAACACCAGTTAGTCTTCCTTTAGCTTCCTCTGGATCAGGTTTTATGACTTCATCAGCAGTGATATAACTTGTCTTCTTTTGAGTAGCAGATGCCTTTATACCCTTTCTTGCTTTTTTAAGAATCACTACTCTAGTTGAAAATGCAAGATATGTCTGATAAGTCTTATAGTTCTTGATCTCTTCATTCACCATCACAACTGGAATTGACATTCCATATACTTGATTATCTTCATGCTTGCCAACAAATTTCAATCTTCCTAATACTCCATCATTCTTGATTAAATTCATAAACATTTCGTTTCTCTTAGAGATGGATTTATGTTTTAAGAGGAATTGTTGAATGATAACCTTTGTAAATCTGGGATAAGGCATGCTTTCACGTCTAACACTAGTTTGTTTGTTGTCAATTTGGTACTGGAAGTCTTCCCATATCAATACAGCAAAATCGACATTCTTCTTATAGAACATACCTCACAGGATTTGAGGTCCAAAGAGTTAGAGCCTATCAACACCCGTAGTTATCCCAGATAGACATCTGTTGATTATAGAGGCAAAGGTTCTCCATGGTTGATACACATGGTCAGTATACAAATCAAGAAGAGATTCCAGAGAGCCTTTGTAACCCAGTGATTTGATGAATGTGATAATTGCATCATGTGGAGGTGGTGCAACAAACTCAACGTTAGGAACTTTTGGACAAATCTATAGAATTTCACAAAAGAGTTCTACACCAATTTTGAACTTCTTGTTATCAAGCTTGAACTGGTATAGTGAAGTGTCTTTGATTTTAGAGATAGTAAACCAAAACTGTTGCATATAAATTTCAAGTACATCAGTTGTGATTAAAAATGCATTGTAGCAAGGAGAGAGCTTGAAAGTATCCAGAATGACTTGATATGTCGCTTCCTTTTGAGTATTTGTTGGATCAATCCTCATATTTCATGATCCAATGGTGACTCGATCATCATTAGAGACTAAAGCCTCGTCAAGAGAAACTTGTTGAGTGATTGCTTGATTCATGATTCTGCTAAGATTTATACAATATAGTTCATATATAAAACAGATACATATATCACTTATCAGATTGTTTAGCATGTTATTATGTTTGTTTTAGATACATTTGTGATTATGTTTGAATAAATTAAGCACGAGTTAACACACAGTATTGAGAAAGTCTACTATGGTTAATAGTCAATGGTCAAAAGTAAACTAAGATAGTCAACAGACTGATCAATGGACCACTAAAGTCAAACAGACAGTAACATGGCATAGATCAAAGGTTAAACAGTCAATATGATAAAAAGAGAGCATATTTAGCCTAGTTTAATACTATACATAAATCACATGATTTAAGATACATGCATAAATCGCCTGAATTTGTTACCATGCATAAATCACCTAAATTTTTAACAATACATAAATCGCCTGGTTTTATAAGCATGCATAAATTGCCTGGTTTAGACATTGCATAAATCGGCTGTATTTTAAACTGTGCATAATTCGCCTAATTTTTTTGACTAACATATTTCGCCTGATTTCAAACACAAAAACTTAAAGACAAACTTCTAACAATTATTATCATTCAAACATCAACAAACACACAAAAATCATGGTTTAATTAATTTTCATCAAGAATTAGCAACATTCGAGCCTATTGGATTTGATTTCGAGAAGTACAAGAGACTAAAACACAAGATTGAGCAACAAGGGTTCTAAAGTGCATTCTATACTAGCCTAGAGGAAATAATAGCACACAAGAACATTATAACACAAGTACACATTCAAACACCCTCTAAAATTCATATTTCGAGGTCTAGAAACAAAAAATATCAAGCCAAGTGTTTCCTAAGTGCTTGAACATGAGTTCCAAGGCATAATCGATCCTATTAGAGAGATAAGAAGACAAACCCATGATTAATCAAACACTTATAAATATTTCGCACAAATTTCGTACACCAAATCACTCGTAAATCACAAGCGAGTTAACCCCATGATAAACTGTTTCAAACGAGTGTTGTTCATCCCCTAACAAACAAAACCCCCATGGTTAATTACACTCTAATTAATTTTTAATCCAATGAACCCTAATTTTTAATATTACAGTTTTCAAACGAGAGAGTGTGAATTAAACCAATTCCTTTTGTAGGATTGCTGTTTAGAAGATTAGGAACAAGTTTGTAGTTTACCTTTTAGCTTGAAACACACGTTTTGATCTTGTTCTTGAGTTGGGTGAATTATGCGAGTGAGAGGAGATGAAATATTTTAAATGTTTGTGTGTGTGTGTATGTTTCGCCCAAAGTGGGTTTATCAAATTTTAAGTTTGTCAAAGTGGCAACTTTAGTCCCTGTGGTTTGAGATTTCTTTTATTTTAAATTATAACTTATCCTATACCTTAAGTAAGTTAGGAAATGACAAACACAAAGTCCCATGTGCTAGGATAAATTCTAAGTCTCACATTTTGCATTCAAGTCCCTAAAGGATTATACAAATAACATCTAAAGCCCAATTTAAGTTAAATAAAGTTAACTCCCCTTTAAATATTGATCCGTTATTGTCTAAAACCTTTTTCGTTTATTCCTTGATTTTCTTTGAAAGATTTTGAAAAGATTATTTGATGACACTTTCTCCCCCTCAAATAATGACCCGTTTTATATTGAAAAAGCTATAGTCATTGTTTGAATGGTTGAATTATCTTTGAAAATCTTTATCTGATGAGAAACTGAGATTGCTGATTTGTTTTAAAATACAACACCAACAAAAATAAGATTTCTCTTATTTTGAAAAAATAAATGCACTGGCACGTACGCCTATTTTAAAAAATCCCAAGTTGAGTAGCAAAGTATACACAAGCCTTTACATGATCATAAAGTAGATCATGCTCAAGAAATTAAATTCCTGTTAAGAGGTCAAGTTATCTTTTTGGCGATATAGTTGCCTTTAAGGTTTAAAACCGGGTTACAGTCTGAAATAACTATAAGACAATGACATGTTTCGAAAAACACTTAGAACTTCTGCTCGAACTTTATTTACAGCTCTGTGTCATTATTCAATGACATTTTTAAAGCCGTAAATGTTATCGATTCCAGAAGACATGTCATGAAAACATATTTTTGGATTTTCTGATTTTATATTTTTGTATTTTCTTTTTCTTGGTTTTATATTTTTCTATTTTCTTTGTCATAAAAATCTATACTAAAAAATGGAAAATATTTGTGAGTTTTTATATTTTTTAGATATTTACATACGATACACGAAGAGGTACCACCATCACTCTTCATTCTCTTCTGCCAGACTCTTAAGTGTTTCTAGAGACATGCTTCTCATCCCAAGCTTGTTGATTAGGAATTCAAATCTTTCCCTTGGCAACGCTTTAGTGAAGATGCCTGCAAACTGATACTCAGTCCAGATGAAGTAAAGCTCAACCACACCATTTTTGACTTGTTCCTTGATAAAGTAATACCGAACATCATTATGCTTTGATCTTAAATGCTAAACGTTGTTACAACAAAGAGCAATAGCACTCTTGTTATCATAGTACAAAGGGATATTGTTAAATTCAAATCCATAATCTGTCAGTTGTGATCGCATCCATATGATTGGAGCACAACATCCAGATAAGACAATGTATTATGTCTCTATCCTAGAGATAGTAGTGCTTTTTTTGCTTCTTTGAGGAACAACTAACAAGTTTGTCTCTTAAGAATTGGGTACTGCCAGAAGTACTTCTTCGAGTATCTTGACACCTGGTATGATCAACATCTGCATAAGCGGTTAGTGCAATACTAGTATCTTTCAAGTACCAAAGGCCCATATTAGTGGTTCCTCTTAGGTATCAAAAGATCCGTCTTACTGCATGAAGGTGCTTTTCGGTAGGCCATGCCTGATACCAGGCACACATTCATACTGCAAATACAAGATCATGTCGACTGGATGTAAGATATATAAGGGAGCTGATCATATCACGATAATGTGTAGGATCAACTGGTTTCCCCTGTAGATCTTCATCTAGTTTAGTTCTGTCCACCATAGAGGTGTCAACCGAGTCACTAGAATCCATATCGTATTTCTTAAGGATTTCTAAAGCATATTTTGTCTTATTTATAAAGATGCCTCTGGGACTTTGAGAAACTTGAAGTCCGAGAAAAAATAACATTTTGCCCATCATTGACATCTTGAACTTAGAACTCATTTTATCAGCAAATATATCACATAGGCTAGGATCAGTAGATCCAATGTAAGGTCGACGACACCTTTCGAAAACTTTTAAGGTAGTAGAAAACTTGACAACATATTATACATGCACGTGGGGCCTGCTTTAAGCCATAGAGGGCTATCTTCAGATTGTACACGTGGGTAGTATTGTCTTGATTTACAAAGCCCTCTGATTGACTAACATAGACCTCTTTACATAGCTCGACATTTAAGAATGTTGTTTTGATATCCATCTGGTAGATATTCATGTTCTTATTATCGGCGTTTGAAACGAAGATTCTGATTACTTCTATGCGAGCCACAGGTACGAAAGACTCTTCAAAATCAATTCCCGTTTCTTGACGATATACCTTAGCAACGATCCTTGCCTTGTTTTTTAGTACCCCTCCAAAATTTTCTTGCTTAACTTTGAAGCTCCACTTCAGTTTAATTATCATGGCTAAATCTGGACAAGGTACAAGCTCCCAAGCATCCAGTCGTTTAAACTCGTGAATTTCTTATAGCATTGCATCGATCCAGGAAGATTCAAGCAATGCTTCTTTAAAGTTCTTGGGTTTGACTAATGTGAGGAAAGCATAAAAGAAACACCACATGTCATCGGTTTGTAGCTGTTTTTGTGTTGGGACATGTTGACAAGGATTGCCGATCACATTTTCTAAAGGATGAATCTTCGTCCATTTGCTGATGTGTTCAAAAGGTGGGTTAGTTGGTTGCACAATTGATGATGGTTCTTGAGAACTTGTGTAACACCCCAAAACTAGTTTTTAAGAGTTTTATTATGAGAATGCCATTCGAATAGGTTGATTATGACTTTTATAAGTTTAAGGACGTTACGTGATTGGTTTGTCAAACCCGATAGTCAAACTATAAGTATTAATATTGTAAATGGTGTTAGAAAATATTGTGTGTCACAATTATAAAAAGATTAGAAGTAAGGGACTAAAATTAACAAGTGGTAAATAAGCTATATTAGTTGATGTGACCAAATATAAAAGAAAGGGACTTGAGGGACTAAACGTGTCAAGTGACCAAAATTGACACCAACAAATATATGGATAATTCCTTGGACATTCTAAAATGTTCCATGGAGGTGTATGTTAGGATTATGAAAAAGACTCGGTTACCCCCGTGTATTGTTTAGTATAGCAAAGCTCGTAGTTAGAAAGTAAGCGTATGACTTTTGGTATTGGGCCGGGTCTTTTACCCAAGTGTTAAGCCCATACCCAAGCCCATAGAGCTCATAAACACATGTATATAAACCCCTTTCCAGCCATGGGAAGGGGTTGGTTGTTCATTTTATCACAAAGCTTTCATTTGGTTTTTCTCTCACTAGAAATACTTCACTTTCTCTCTCTAGATAATTTGCCAACCCAATCATTCTTGCTTGTGTTATGATATCCAATATACTACAATTGGTATCAGAGCCCATGGGATGATTAGCTAGATTGTGTGTGCGTTTCCTGTACCACATACTCTTGAATACAGGGGTGGCTAGTTAAATGTCGCTCCTATACTAGAGGTGGAAAATTTCACCAACTGGAAAAAGAGGTTCATGTGCCACATCCTTGGTATTGAACCTCAGTTTGAAAATATCATCAAAAATGGTCCTTTTATCCCTATGACAGCTAGTCAAAGGAAGCCAGAAGGACAATGGATTAGAGATGAGAGAAAGGCTGCTAACTTAGATCAGCGACTTAAATGTCTCATCATGCATGTCCTTCTAGATGACCAAATGAATTCTGTCATAAAGTGCTTAATAGCTAAATCAACCTGGGGTGACCTGATATTGTATCATGAGGGCCCCTCTGATGTAAAAGAAAGTAAGGTCATAGACCTAAAGTTGTGTTATAACACCTTTAAATTTAAAGAAGGTGAAACACTAACACAAACTTTCACCAGATACAAAGCTTTAATGAATGAGTTAGTAGATGATGGCATCAAACTTTCAAAACTTGAAATAAATACTGGTTTTATAAATGGGTTACCAAAGAAGTGGCTAAGTTTCTGCCAAAGTCTCAGAAACACAAATCATGTGAAAGATTCTGAGCTTGCTTATCTATTTGGTAAACTCAAATATAAAGAAAACCTAATAGACTGTATTTATGAGACTAAAAAGAACAAATCTCTTGTCTCTGCAACACCTTTGTTGACTGCCTTCATCTCTACCTCTATTGTCAAGGACTTTCAAGATAGTCCTGATGATGAAGAGGATACAAGAAGCAATCATAAGTACTTAAATGACCTAGAAGAAGAATATCAAGCAAGAGCTCTTTTAGCCAAGTCTAAAAGATTCTTCATGAAGGGTACTCAAAAGGTTCGGCAGTGCAAAAGCAATTGACCAAACTGAATGCCCAAATTATATGAAAGGGTTCATTTTGCAAGAGATGCTGTCAAAAAAGCTTCAATTCTCTCATTCAATCCACCTTTTCAACCAAAACCTCTCAGTTCCTCTCAGCACAAACCAGAACTAAGGCCTACCAAGGACTTTAAAGCTAAATACAATAAAGTTAAGGCTAAAATGGCTCTCCTAAGTTCAAGTGCTTCAGCTTCCAAAGCCGTAACTATTAAGAACAAAGGTCTCATCGCTGAAGGTATGAGTATGGATGAAGAAGAAGTGTCATCAGATGATAATGAGATGGTGGAGGTTAAAGTACTTATGGCACTAGCTGAAGAAAATGATGTTGTCAGCAAAGAAGGCGTTAGAAATGGTAAATGGGTAAAGATCTCCATGAGAAAGGTACACACGCTTCTTGAAATGGAAGATAATGATGATAGAAAAACCTATCTAGATTATTTGTGTATCGATCTAATATATGTTGAAGAACAAAGAAATAATATTTTGTCAAAACATATAGATCTTGTTCATGAACTGAATGCATGCAAAGAACAGATTTTAGTATTAAAACAAGCAAAACTTGATTTTCTTATCATGCAGCATGTAAACACTGAGATTCTCAAAAATAATAAAAACTTAAGAATAGAACTGAAAGAGATAACAGAAATCACTGAAACATGGCTTAACAGTTCTAACAAAGTAAATCAGTGTATCAGTGAACAAATCCCCTCTCAAAAGAAGAGAATTATGAGGTTGATCAAATCATTGAAGATCCTCCAATTTCTGGGCAAAAGACATAGTCTTTTGTAAATCATCAGTGATGTCACAAAGTGTCCATACTAGTTTGAAAGACCATGGTTGTCTGAAGCTGAAGTTTTATTTCTGCAATCATGATACATGTTAGATATTCCTAGCTGAGTCACAAAGAAACACAACTGGTCCTTCATTTGCTGTCACTGACTCTTCAGCGACTGAGTATGATTCAATGGATGAATCTTTAGTCTGTAGCACCCCTCTTCCTCCACTAAAGAAGTTGGATAGTGTTGAACCTGTTTCTAGACCAAATACTATCAAATCAATTTTGAAGTCAAAATCCACACTCAAAGTTGATACTTTTAAAGGTGTCAAAATAAATGAACCATCCTCAGCTCCTGCTAAGGGTAACAAAAGCTCTTCAGCTTTAAAAGTTAACTCAGCTCATGCTGGTAAACTAAAGAGTGTGAAAATTAAAGATGATCCTCCTTTGGCTATTTTAATGAAAGAACTAAACGACCTAAAATTACAAATTAGCAAGAATCGGTCATCTTACTCCATAAGTAATCAACCACAACAGGTTTCACAAAATACACTTCAAAACAAATACAAAACATAATTAAAAAAGAATTGTGATCTATGTGGCTTAAACAGTCATCTCTCTAAGAATTGTTATAAAGTTATGTTTTGTAAAAGTGTGAGAGAGCTGATCATAGAACCTGTGATCATGCTGAATACATACCAGGAACATGTCTCAGCATCTTAAAAGTCTGGGTAGATCTCTATCAAAATCTAAAATCCCAAGACCATCAAAATGCTTCTTTCCACCTTGCATACACTATAGATGTATAGATCATTTATCTAATGAGTGCTTATAATATCCCATATATGGACTATGTAAAAGTTATGACCATGACACAAATGGTCATAACATGGTTATCTCTATAGAAAGAGATATTAATCCAAGAAATTCTCAACATGCCTTCAAAAGATATGAATCTTGTGGTAGCTCAACTCATACCACAACTGATCACTGTGATATTGAATGGTTCAAAAGAGGTGAAGCACTTGAAACCAAAAAGGTTAGAGCTCTAAAATCAACTAAAGCTGAATCATCAAATGTTAACAGATCCAAGATTCCTACTAAAAGGTAGGTTTTGAAGCAAAACTAACCATTCTAAAACTATTTGTGTAGTGTGACATCAGGAAGCCCATCTGGTACTTGGACAGTGGATGCTTAAGGCATATGACTAGTGTCAAAAGCTACCTGCACAAATACATAGTACAACCAAGACCTAAGGTGGTGTTTGGAGATGACTCAACATGCGTCACTGAAAGATATGGTTCAATCAAAGGTAATGGTATAGTTTTCACAAAAGTAGCATTTATGAATGGTCTTAAATACAATTTAATTAGCATCAGTCAACTCTATGATGCTAAGTATATTGTTCAGTTTGATGAGAAAAGAGGAACAATCTTCAACTCAAACAAGGAAATTATAATGATTGCTCCAAAAGTAAGAGATGTATATGTTCTTGACATGACATATTTTGCTCAAGAATCTTGCTTCTTTACTAAAGCTTTTGAAAATCTCAATTGTCTTTGGCATAAAAGACTTGCTTATCTAAACTTCAAAACAATCAACAAACTAGCATAACAAAATCTTGTTATTGGTCTTCTCTCACTTGTCTACTCAAAGGACAAACATTGTCTATTCAATGTGAAAAGAGAAATCATCATAAGGCTGCTTCAAAAACAAAACAGACATCTTCTATCAAGAATTGTCTTCATCTTCTTCACATGGATTTATTTGGACTTGTAACTCCTAGGTCCATTAACCATGAAAAATACACCCTTGTCATTGTTGATGAGTACTCAAGGTACACCCGTGTATACTTCTTGAAGAAGAAAAGTCAAGCACCTGAAACCATCATGTCCTTTATCAAAAGAGTTGAAAATGAAAATGACATCAAAGTCAAACAACTCAGAACTGACAATGGTACTGAATTCAGGAATATCATCCTTGTCAACTTTTGTGATAAAAAAGGGATTTTTCAAAAAATTTCCTCTCCCTACACACCTGAACAAAATGGTGTTGCTGAAAGGAAAAAGAGAACCCTCATAGAAGCTGCAAGAACAATGCTTTCAGGATATGTCTTCTCAAAACAATACTGGACTGAAGCTGTAGCCACTGCATGCTACACTCAAAACAGGTCCACCATTGTGAAAAGACATCTTAAAACTCCTTATGAAATTTTTCGTAAGATAATCCCAAACATAAATTTTCTTCATGTCTTTGGATGTCCAGTTTACATCCACAATCATAAAGATCACTTAGAAAAATTTGATGAAAAAGCTAATGATGGTTATCTTCTTGGATACTCACTTGTTTCCAAGGCCTTCGAAGTCTTCAACACTATAAGACAACAAACTGAAGAAACCTATCACATCACATTTGATGAAAGCCTTGATGCTATCAAACTCTCAAGACCTTTAGTTGACAACATCAACATTGCTGAAACTGGAAGATATCCATCTGATGAATATCTTCATCCTTATGAACATTCTCAAAGGTATTAAACAAACAGCAATGATGTGTCCTTCATAGAACCATATGAATGTCCTGAACCAGTTATCCTTGAAACTGAAGTTTTATCTGACCAAAATGGTCAAGCTAATCAAAATGATCAATCTGCTTAGACTGATGAAATCTTAAATAATAATCTGTCTGAACATTCCAATCACACCAATGATAAACAAATCATTGATAATCTCCCAAATACTAAAGACATTCAAATCCCTAAACACTTGTCCTTTCCAGATGAGGAGGATACTTCAGTACAAAATACAATTCCAATCCCAAATCCCTCATCATCCATTTCATCCATGGTCACACCAGCTCCTCAAGACAGATGGTCTAAGGACAAACACATCGAGCTGGTCAATATCATTGGTAATCCAGGAGCTGGAACACTCACAAGAGCAATAGCCAAATAACTTAGTGCTGCTTCAGCTCATGAATGTATCTTTGTAGATTTTCTTTCCAAAAAAGAACCAAAAAAGGTCTCTGAATCACTAAAACATCCTGGATGGGTTGATGCCATGCAAGATAAACTAAACCAATTTGCCAGAAACAAGGTTTGGACATTAGTTCCTGCACCTTATGGCAAAACCATAATTAGCTCAAAATGGGTTTTCAAAAATAAAAGGGATGAAACTGGAATTGTCATAAGAAATAAGGCAAGACTTGTAG